>PVJO010015997.1:0-43193 GCA_004026905.1 Hystrix cristata | reverse complement strand
GCAAGGAATGTAGGCAAGGAATGCAAGCAAGCAGCTAACCAGCTTCTTTCTGTATCTTATATCTTATCCAGGCTACCTGTCTTTAGGGCGGGCAGCACTCCCACCCTTAATCCTAATGCCCTTAATCTTAGTTTCACACTTTTGATCCCAGCAGAACCATACCAAACCGATCAATGGATTAATTTCATAACCACACACTCTAGATCCAGCTATCTCTTACCACATGAGGCTTTGGGGGGACATCTAGACACAAACCATAACAACTACAAACAAGAAAGCACCCAGGATAGCTTCACAGCTCTCCATTTATTATCAAGATCTCTCATATGCTCCTTCATGCTGGACCTCTTCTCTGCCACAAAGATAGGAGAGAAAACTCAGACATATGAGTAATATAAATATTGTTTTTCATCTCAATTAAAGCTTCCTACTTCTGTATTAATCATTGTCTTCCATTAATCATAGAACACCCATTTCTACTGAATCATGAGTCAACATCTAATGTTACTGTTAACCCTGATAGATCAACTTCATTGGATTGAGAAATGCTAGCAGATTAGTAGAGCAGGCTCTTGGGTGTGTCTGGGTGGGACGTGAAGGCACGGCCTGTGTACTATATATGGTTCCTCACCCATTCCTCTCTGGCACTGTTCCCCTGCTCTGCTTCCCAGCCACCATGAGCTGAGCACCCTTGTTCCACCACACCCTTCTGCCATGACGTTCCTTCCTTGGATCCCGTCAACCAGGTTCTTGTGTCCCTCCTTGATACCTGTTAAGGTACAGCCTCTCCATTCTCTATGGATAGGGAGGCACTACATTTCTTCATGAATTCCTTAAAGCGATCTTTGAGATCACCCTCCCTAGGCTATTTATTACTCTACATTAGTCATTTCTGCCTCAAAATCCACGTACTTTCTCTCTTTTCTTCATAATGCCAGCAGACACACTGTCCCTAAGTCACACCTTTCCTAAGCACATTTTGGTTGCAGTATTCAGTTTGCAAAGTCTTCAAGTGTACACCTCATCAAGTCTACATTCTTTCTCTTAAGTTTCAAGACCCCTGTGCTCTTATTTCTTTTAACAACCACTCCTCTAAGCTACCAACTCTCTTCCTAATGGACCCTGTTGATGCTCTCTGATGGACCACTCAGATGCCCTTCCTGGATTACACCTGCAAATTCTTTTTCCATACTAGCTACTGTCTTCACTGAGAATGCACTTCTTTCCCCCCCTAAAACCAACACATCTTTCAAGATACAGAGACTGTGCCATCTCCAACCCAACTAGCACACCAGCCACTTCTTCCTGGGCACAGCAAACAATGCTAGTCAATCAAGAAACTCTTTCAAGCTAAGATGCCAAGTGCCACCTCTGGATTCTACACTACATAAAACTCAAGGACATTCCTACCAATGGAAGTGAGCACAGAAGATGAAACCCTTTGTTTTTTTCCTCAGTATTCTATTCCTTCATGTCCTAGAATCCCTAGGTCCTCTCTATTCATTGTTATGTATTAAGTTATATGCTCACCCAGAAAAGGGATAAGATGGAACCAATTCTCATCTCTTCAGTAGGAAGTGAAATACGGGGACTTGAATTGGCTGTCAGCTGAAGGGCAAGCAGGAATCAATTAAGGCCCAAACATTGTGTCTAACATAAGAGCGATAGTACAAAGTACCAGCACTTTGGTACCATGGTACTATGTAAATAATTCTTATCTTGGTTTGAAGTAACACTTACAGGAGCTACTTTTTAAATCCAAAATAAAAACCTTGACCTCAGCTCTGTTTTATCTTTATCATATCTTGACATGCAAAATACTAAGGGAGATGTGGGGGAGGCTTGGAGGTTGTGATTAAATCTGCTCCCTGCTTTCATTATCTTCTCACTTTTCATGAGCTCTAATTTAAACCTCTTATTTATAGTATAATGTTCTTAAGAATTTTCTGGATGTTTTTAAATGCGAATAGTTAATTGGGACTGTTCTAGCAAAAGTCAGCTTCCATCTCATCTTCCTAGGTGGTAGCTGTTCTCTGAATCTGAAAAATAAAATAATGCAATTTCCTACCCATTAGTCTAATATTTATATTCATTGTTAATACCTTGACTATTGTGACCTCAGGCTGTATGAGTTTAATAACTTTTTAGTTTTAATACTATTGCTGCTATTTGCAATCTTCACATCGTGAATTTAATATCTAGTATTTACCACCATTCATGACATAAAAAGTAAGTAAAGTCTAACACAGAAAACAACTTAAAAATAGTGTAAATTAGGAGCTGAAACAAAAACGTGAAAATTAAATACTACATTTTAAATACGTTCATTAAATGAGTTAGAAAATAAACTAAAGATATTTTTCAACTCTATAAAAAGTTGCTTTATTCATCTACTCTTGTTGCCATGTAATAAACACATAGATAGTAGGTAAAAATGTAGTGTTTATGGCTTCCTGGAATAACTAGATGCCCAGCTTACTCTTTAGGCCTAAAATGTTACCAAGTCTCATCAGAGGTGGGGCCTGGTTGGAAATAGCAGGCCATTGGAGACATCATGTGGAAGGGTGTATTTTTGTCCTGGCTCCCCTTTTCTCTCTCTACTTCCTGTCCACTACTGGGGTGAGCAGTTTTCCTCCACCATGCACTGTTGCCATGCCATTTGTGCCTTGGAGCCTGCTACTCATGAATTGAACCCATTGAAACCATGAGCCAAAATAAAGATCTCCTTTAAATTGCAGGAATCAGGTATTTTGCTTCAGTGATGGGAAAGTGGATAATATATCAATATATGGAACACAAGCAAAGTTGGATTGGTTTATATGCCAGAGTCTCTAGTTCTCCTCAAATCACCTATATTGAGTAGAGTTCTACAGAAGCTAAATCTGAGGTAGAAACAGATTGACAGGGACTTCAGGTCCAAAACACACTGATATGAGAAAGGTGAACAAGACAAGAATGGAAGAGAACAGGTACAGCATGATTTCAGACCAGATCCCAAACATTTTCTGACCTGGTCCCAAACATTTTCAGCTCCAGAATGTAAATGACACTGAGAGTTTATCCCTCCTCAAAAAAAGGAGCTGCTGGCTTTCATTCTCACCAGTCCATGAACCACAGTTACTCCTAGGGAACATTGTCTTCCAAGCACTTCTGCCTCTCAGTATGCATAGGTAGAATATCTCTAGTAGCTAAGATTATGTCTACAAAGTAGGTTTCAGGTGCCAAGTAGTGTTTGCATTGGACCTCTACAGCACTTTCTTGCTGCTTCTCAAGGATGAATTCTGGAGGGATGGAGGCCTGAGCCATACTCTTTTGCACCCATCAAAGCTTTTGCGTGGGGAGTGGTATGAGGAATCCATAGACATCCAAAAGTGACATTTGCCCGCATTCCCAAACTCAGCACCACTCTATCTTTTCTTTGCCAGGTTTACCATCTCTTCAGCTATGTATTTAGATAGTTACTGCCAGACAATAAGACGTCTCCAGATGTAATTGTTTTAAGATAAGCATTTATTTAGTGTGGGACTTGTTGGGTGTCAAGTTGGTCTGGGTTCACCTGGTTGGGCCTTCTTATCTTGACTAAGCTCCTTCATCTGTCTGAAGTCAGGTCATGTCAGGTAAGAGAGTTTGCTGACACTGGGGACTAATCCCTGGGCCTCAGTTCGAAAAAAATGAAATGATTCAGTATCTTCCACATGGAATATGTTTTCTCATCTTTCATTGGGTTCTATCAAGATTATTTATGTGATAATGACAAAGACATCAATGAAATGAGTGGTGTACAGAGACTCTTGAGGGCTAGGCTTAGTACTAGTTCACCGTTACTTTTGCCACATTGTACTCGTCAAAAGCAAGCCATTGAGCAAGGGCATTTCAAGAGACAGAAACTGAATATACAGTCATAGTGCAAAGGGCCTATACCCAAATGTAAACAACCATGTGTGTGTCTTACAGCATAAAGCAGCTTCTCAGTGCACAAAAACTTCAATTTAATTCCTGGATGAAGCTGAACATCCTGAAAAAGACCAATGTGGAGATTTTCTTCATCAACCTTCTGTCATCCAAAGAGGTTAACTTTCCTTCCAGTGTAAGTACTATTCCCTTCTCCAGCAACCTGGGCTAGGCAGGAGAAGTTACATTTGCTCCCTCTTTTCCCAAGCAACAAGGGTAAGGTAGAAAATATCCTTAGCAAATTATCTCTCTAGATACATTCAATAATTCTTATTTTCCATTTACTTCATGTGTATGTGTGTGGTGGTAGTATGATCCATTTGGGTTATTTCTGTGTGATGTTTAATGTTATGTATCATGAAAGGGAGTGAAGAATAAAATTCTGTTTTCTAGTGCTGGGTACATTTAACTCCTCTGCCAGGATGTCATTCTCGGTAACTCTACTTTGTGAGCTGGATATTGATAAAGGTTCTTAATCTGTCTGCATATGTGAGGGTTGTTTTAAATAAGATAATTTGCTACTGAAGACTGTCCATAGAGTGTGAAGCTGAGGAAAGATCTATACATGCTTCAGATGATCAGTTGTGGTCTCCAAAGAATTTCCCCAAAAGGAATAAAATATATTCCATATTTCAATAGTTATAAGATGCTCATTTTTCAAATTTTACTATCTTGAATTAGGAAACATCTTAAAATTGATGGCCTCTAAAACTATTTGGCAGAATTTTCTTAATACCCTACAAAAGAGTGGTGAATCTTAGATCGATATGGTCTTTTATTTGTTGGTGAATGATAACCAGAAATTATGGCTGTTTCCTCATGTAAAGCACTGTCCTGCGTAGCACACTTGAATGTATTAGGAGTTACAGGCAAGCTTTTTGACAGAGATACTCAATAATTTAACAAGCTTCACTTTATAAATAATGAGTAAATTAAACCCCAGGTTCAGCTAAGTGAGATATATGTATGGTGCTATGGTTTGAATATTTTTGTTCTCTTAAAAATTCATGGGTTGTCAGGGCTGGCAATATAGCTCAATGACAGAACATGCACTTAGCGTGCGAGAGGCCCTGGGTTCTTTTCCTAGCAAAAAGTGAATAAATGAAATTCAGGTGTTGGAAACGTAGCCACTGAATCAACAATGTTAAGAAGCAGCGCTGAATGGGACACGTTTGGGTCATAGGATGTTTCAGTGTCCCTGTGGAAAGGGCTTGCAGGCGAGGACTTGCTCTCTCCTATCTGTCAGCCTTGCCAGGTTTTGCCAGTTAGATTCAAGGGACTTCTGGGATTAAGTCACTTCACTAGACCTGTTAGAAATTTGTCGCAATGAAGATACTCACACCAGATGCCAGTGCCTTGGTCCTGGGCTTTCTAGCATCCGAAAACCTTAAGAGAATAAATATCTGCTTTTTATAAATTACCCAGTCTTATGTATTCTGTTACAGCAGTATAAGTAGACTGATGCACTGGGTGGGATGACCAAACTATCAAAAGTCAGAAGATCTTTCAGAATTATCCCTGAACTACTCTACAGATTTAAAGGAAAAAAAAGTTTTATCTTCTTTAATAATTATGTTAAAAATTTAAATTAGCCATAGTTTGTGTAAGAGTATTCAAGGGGCATTGTCAGGAAGCAACATAAGATGCATAAAACTGTGGCAGTCTGCTTGATTTGTAGTCTGGGAAAAGGAACTGTAGGAGTCAACTGAGATCTGGTACATCTTTTGATTTATGCCTCACAGACTCTGTTTCAAAATACTTTATTTATCTCTGCACAACTCATTACCAGTCTTCAGCTCACCCAAATGTGCTTACCTGTTTAGATATTGATGTATATATAGTATAACATTGAGGTTTCTCTTTAATATCATTAAGGGTACCTTTAAAATATTTTTCTGCTGTTTTCTACTGCTTGCCAATTTTCCCCTCAAATGTATGTTTTATCTTGATAAAAATTTTTAAATGAAGGTAAAATTATCTGCAGAAGAACAAAATAGGCCACCACAAACACCAGGAGTGAACAAGATAATAATAAAAGCTAACCCAAGTGGTGCACTTCCTGTATGCCAGGATACTGCCGAGTGGAATCCTCAGGCCTGGGTATGGTCACCACTGCTCTCAGGTCCACATTATGGATGAAGGAACCATCCCTCAGAAGGCTCATGCAGCCTGCCCAAGTCCACAGGGCTGCTAATGGGGGCACAGGATTTGGAGATGAATGACTAGTTCCAAAATCCATGCTGCCTACACTATGAGGCAGAAACATAAAGTCAACATTAATAAGCAGGTCAGAGGCTCAAGCAGTGGTTCTCCATATGCACGTTTCCTTAGCTGAATGACTGTGAATGAATAATTTATGGCTCCCTCAACCTCATTCTCCTTATCTGTAATTTGGAATGCCAGCAGTAACTGGCCATTTCACAGGATCATATCAATCACAGTTTTAAGTATGACTTATAATCTATAAAGTGGTGTTTAAATATGCATTAGTAATATCATCCTCTTTTTTCCCTCAGGATTTGGGAAAGTAAACAAGCAGTACTTGTCTTTCTAGCACCTGCTCCCTAATCATTGTTTTCTTGCTTTCTAACAATAAAGTACTAAACTGTTTTCTCTGACACCTCAGAATTATCCTCAGTAACTACAGCTCTCACTGTGCCCAGAATTTTGCAACCAAAGCAGCAAAGGCAGGGCACAAGTGCTTGCTTCCCCACTCCTTGTCCATAGCAGACATTGATAATCAAGTTTAGATCTCATTCAATGCCTGGGTGTAACCTTATAATCCTTCCTAACAACTGACCTAAATCACCAGTTGCTATTATCAGGCAGATGCAGTCTAAAATCTGAAAAGAATTTAGCATTTTATAAACAATTTGATCATTGAAACTGGGATACTACAGTTCTGGAAACAAAATTAGGTGTTGATCAAGCTGTTAGTTTTTTGCTCCTTGATTTCCTCACAGTTCTAATGTAAAAGTTAGCTTCTCATCTCCGTATTCTGAGATACAAATTCTTATGCTAAATTCAAAAATCTTCCAAATATATTTCTATCTTTCCTCTTATCCACCTGAAATGCTGCTCCTAACTCATTCTTTCACTCCTTCGAGCTCACATCTTCAGCAAAGCAGCTGAGATCTTCCAGCTGTGGGGCTTCACCTTCCCCTGACTGACTTTAGCTTTCACTGACCACGGATGCACTTAGCACCCAGTATTTTGATGAACTCCGTTGCAAGATCTGGGCAGGGCAACAGGTCCAGATATCCCTTTTCTTTTTTCTTTTCTTTGGGGGAGGCAGCGGTGCTGAGGATCGAACTCAGGACCTTGTGCTTGCTAGATAAGCACTCTACCACTTGAGCTACATCCCCCAGATGTCCCTTTTCTTTAGTCTAAGTGCCTTATGGTGAGTTTATAGATAGTAGATGCCTAGTGATACACACCTGAGTTTATATCGGACTTTAGAATTTTCAAAACATTTTCACATTTGTTTGCTTTTTGAATTGATCCTCTCAATTTCCCTAGTATTTTTAGCATTAGAAATTTTGATTCACGCTAATAGTTGGAGAAAGAAATAAAACTGGTCTTTCAAGACATCCTTTAAAGCCTATACTTTTCCCATAAAGAATGTTGTCTATCTCATTATGCCAGGAGGCTTAAATGGTAACAGAGAGAAGAATAATATTGTCTCTAATAATAAACTCAAAATTGCTTCTTAGGTTTCAACTCTAACATGCATTATCCTGAGCTAGTATTAAACGTATTTTTAATTATTTTATTTAATATTACTGAACATATTTAAATATATTTTGAAATTAATATATAATATGATTGATACGAAATATAAAGTTTATTATTAACTTATAATGTAAACATTTTATATTTTGAATGCAGATATTTTATAAGTTACACAATCAAATAGATTTTAGAATTATATTTAATGCTTTGTATAATAATTAATTATTATTACTTATATTCGTTTCTTTTCCCAAAGGGGAAGGGATGCGTTTTCTGGAATATAGCTGGAGTAATGAGATGTACAATACAATTTGTACAGTACAAAATGCTTTATAGTTTTTGCTCTCTGCCTTTCTCTACCTCCACATTCTTTTTTTTGTTTTTATTTTGGTGTGAAACATTTTACTTTGCTTTTCTCTGTCCGACGCTGGCTTCCTGAGTGTGGGTGCCTAGTGTTAGGGCTCTGGGTCTCCATCAAGGGGTCTGAAAAGAGTAGGAAGGATTAAGACACAGTTGGATTATGAGATGAAGAATCTGACTGGAAAAGAAATTCCATTATCACCACCCTGGAAGCTGAGCTTCTTTCTTCACATCAAAGGATGGGGGGAGAGGAGGGAAAAAGACTTCGGAATGGATTTCCTTTCATTTCCACTTCAGTTCACTGGGCCCTGGTGCTCAGTACATTCTCTCCTCTCAGACCCAGGAAGAACGTGAAGCTGACTTTAGCAGCTGAGAACTTCAACTCAAGCAGATCTGACAAGAAAAGACAGACGCCCAAACAGATGCAGCTTGAGTAGGGAGAGATTTTTTTTTTTTTTAACAAAAAACTTGCTGATTTCTCGTCTAAAAAAACCTTTTCCCTGATGAGATAAGTTTTAGAGTGTGAAAATTTTGACATTTTTCTTTACACATCACAGGTTTGCTGTATTATTTGTGTGTGTGGGTGTGTGTGTGTGTGTGTGTGTGTGTGTGTGTGTGTGTCTAACATAATCAGTCTGTAGTGGATCAAGTAGGCAATATCCAGATTCTGTCAAAACCCTGAGCTATTGCCATATTTCTCAAACTTCTAGCATTTAAGTGAGCTTACCGGGGGCATGGCTTCCCCGTTGTGTAAATCACTGCAAAAATTAAAATGTGGCGAATGCTGGAATTCTGTTGACAAGTTGATGAGGCCCATGTCCCCAGAGTTCCCCTCAAGTCTCACTGATCCTGTCAGAGAAATTACTACACCTGTTCCAAATTGCTACCTGAGGAGAAAATCAGGACCTTACAGGCATCTGAAAAAGTTGTGAAAAAGAGGAGAGAATTCTAACCAGAAAGAAGAAATTAGTATGAAGAGTGGTAACCGGACTGGTGTAAAATGTACAAATAGCCTCATGTTCTATATCTAACATAAAAAGAAATCTGCGAACATGTATAGTTATACAGAAAACAGATGAAAATGTCTCAAATGAGTATTTTCCCAATTAGTCCAAGATCGAAAGTTCCTGTAAGATGCAGCCAAGCACAGCACTCAAGTTAGTTGATTGACTTGCCCCTCCACATTCCTGACAGAGCAAAACCAGGAGAGAAATGTTCCCATTCTCTGGGTCCAGTCACCGCTCTTCTTCTCAGGGACATCATTCCTTCCTTTATAGAGCAGCAGCCCTCAGGCGTGGTCCCTGGACTGGCTGCCTCAGCATCACCTACGAATGTGTTAGAAATGCAAATATTACAATGTCCTGAATCAGGAACTCTGAGGTTTTTGCTCAGCAATCTGTGTTTTCCATATGTTCCTATGGCACACAAGAGCTTGAACATCATTGTTCTAGCATAGAGCACAATCTGTCTACTCCTCTTTATTGACTTATTCTCATGAGCAGGAAAAATGCCCTAATACCTCTTATATTTTTGGAAAATCCTCCTTTGTCTCATAACGTCCAGCTATCTTCCTTCTCTCTCCTCCCTCACAACACTACTTTTTTCAAAAATATTGTCTTCAGAGCAAATAGCAGAATTGGAAATGCCAGACCTTATTTCTCCACTGATGTTAACAAAATTCTTCACAAAAGCCTTCAGGAAACTCCAGAAACCACTTTAAAAATTGCAGTGCCCAGACCTGCTCAAAGCTAAGAACAGAGACATTGAAATTGGTAAGAAAAATTATTTCATTTCACCTACAATAGCCCCTGTGCCAAATTGTTCACAGTGTGGGACCATGAAGAATACAAGTCCAGCATATTGCTTCTCTGTCGGGAAGGAAAGAGGAGAGTAGAATCTATGTCCAACCCTCTGGCTTTTGGAGGGCTGCTTGAGAGACGGGCTCTGTCTCATCTGATTCAGATCACTGACTAGGATCTGCCATGCTTCTGATGTCTGTGGGCCACTGAGAAGAAGTGTTGAGGGCTTGTTGTAGACCAGAAAACCCTCAATACTTCGGAGAAGGCAGGTATAGCCCAGCACATTCAGGAGAGAACAGACAGCTTATTGCTTTTCCTACAGGAGGAAAAGAAGATTAGAAAGTGTGGCCAATTGGCTGGCTTCATAGGGATCTCTTCTGACTAAGAACGCTGATGGAACTGGCATCCATGACATTTAGGGGCAGATGAGAACAGAAGAGGACCCCGGAGTTTGGTGCAGTGCCAGAAAACCTGCGTCACCACAGTCAGACACCAGAAGGAGCAAGAGATTGCACGCTTCTGAAAAAAGAAACCAGCACACAGCTCTACCAGGGAAATTACAAACACAGAGAAAATGCATTTGCCCAAGAGGTTAGAGAGGCCTTAAGATTCTCCAACTGGGAAGATTGGGGAAGATCCACACCTGTGTAAATGCGGTCCCTGAAGACTGTGAAAAGAGGCTGTATTTCCAGTACACAAATGCCACCAAAAAGGAGTCCTAGGATGAAAGAAGGAGACCTGACCCATCAAAGGAACAAACTGAGTACTGAAAACTGATCATAGTTTGGAAAAACAGTCTATGAATTTAAATTACCTACAAATAATCCAAGATAATTATCCTTAAAAAACTCAGTGCACTACAAATTTCAGTGTACATATTGAAAACTAAATGAAGTATCAAGAAAATGGATAAGCAAAGTGCAAATATTAGCAAAGAGATAAAACCTACCAAGAAAGAATCAAATAGAGATTCTAAGCTACAGAATACATCAACTGAACTGAAAAATTTACCAGAGAGGCTTAATAGTAGACTTGATCAAGCAGAAAAAAGAATCAGTAAACTCTTATGGGACAACATCAAGCTGACCAATATAGAAATTATGAGAGTTCCAGAAAAAAAGAAGGAAGAAAGCAGAGTTTATTTGAGGAAATCGTAGCCCCCAAACTGCCCACATCTGAAGAAAGAAGTGGAAAAACAAAGTTGGATAAACTCCAAGAAGTTGTATAAACTTCAAATAGGATAAAGAGACTCATGCAAAGACACATTATAATCAAACACTTGGAAACTGAAACAAAGAAAGGATCTTAAAAGCAGCAAAAGAAAATTGACATACATACAAGGAGCTTCCACAAGATTATAAGTGGCTTATGAAATAGAAACATTACGGGACACAAGGTAATGGCATGATATGTTCAAATAATGAAAGACACTCTTAACCAAGAATACTGTGCCAGTTAGGGTAGAGTGTCAACTTGATCGGACTTGGGATCTGCACAAGAGATTGGTTGAGCACACTTTTAGGGGAATCTCAGTGGGCCATGGAGATGTTACCCTGGGTACCATATTGGCCCCTGGTCCCTTCCTCTCTGACACTGCTGCCCTGCCCGGCTTCCTGGTACCTGAGAACTAAACAGCTTTGCTCCACCACAACCTTCCACCATGATGTTTCTACCTTGGAGCCAGCTGACTACAGACAGAATCCCCGTAAAACATGACCCAAGATGAAGCGTTCCTCCTCTCAGTTAGGGTGCCTCACATTATATATTTCTGCTGAAGAAACTTGACTGATACACTCATCCTACCTGCTTCACTCCTACCGAGCTTCTTTCTGAGAATCCTTTCTCAACGTATCATCTGTCCCCAAATCCTTCTCGGTGTGTTTCCAAGCACCCAACCAAGACAGCTGTCATTTTAAAAGTGTGAAAAGCATTTGAGAGTCTCTGTAAAATAATCAGTGGAAATAAACACAACATTTTATAATTACTGTACTTGATGTTCGTAGGAGTTTTCTGTACCTATTCTTCAGGTTGGGTGCACAATCCTAGACGAAAATCTTCAACAAGGTGAACACTGTACTGTTGTTTCGAGTGGAGACTTGGGACAGCAGGTGTGCCAGCCATCTGCCAGCTAACTGGTGATGCTCTTCCCAAAAATGTGTCAGTCCAGACATCAGCTCTCATAAGACTTGAGGCCTTTGCCGGATGGAGGGAAACAGGATGGAGGGTACAGCCTTGCTTTCTCTGCAAACCAAGGCAGGTAACCGCAGTCAAAGGCCCAGGTTGTCTTGGGAAATGTCACTGTGGAGCCAGCTATAATTTTGCACTGAATAGCCCTCTCCCTGCATCCCCATACAGAGACAGACCAGCAGTCGGTGCAGATACTAAAAGATCCAAAGTCATCAGGGCCACCTGACGGCTGGCCATCCAGCACTACTGACTGGGGTCCTGCCGGGCGCCAGGCTCCATCACCCCACACTGCTCATTGTTTGACAAATACCAAGGCTTCTGCCATGACACATCTCTCCTGTGGCTTGTGGAGCGGGATCCAGACTGTGGAAAATGAACTGCAGGCTCTGAACAAGAACAAATGGAAGATTATTGTACCAGTCAAAACCAGACCTTGAGAAGCATAAACAGGGAAACCAGCACGCCTTAGCTAAACAGTCATGGTATTTTGGCAGGGGATTTATTTATCTATGGAGAACTCACCTTTGGAAGGCATTTGGCATTCTTTTTTACCAATATTACTAGGCAGAAGTCATCTGCATTTGCTGAAAGCTTTGGGGAGAAAGGGTGAGGAAAGAGCAAAGGGAAAGGAAGAGGTTACCACTGACCGAACCAAAAGGGGAGTCCTAGGGGAAAAAAAAAAAAAAGAACAGCCACCAAGTAACCAAAGAAGTTACCCCACCAATCCTGTACAGATCAAGAGCCCCTCATTCTCCATCAATATTCTTTGTTAATTAAAAAATAGCTATCAGGATGGGTTAAACAAATTCTGATTCATTCAGATCATGGAACACAAGACAGCCATGTAAGAGAAAGGAGACATATCTTTATGATTTGATATAGAATGCACTGAAAGATACAATATTTAATGAAAAAATAAAATTTGAAAAACAAGGATGGTGTCAAACTGTGCAAAATGCTTGTAGCAAAACAAGTCATTTTACATATATACATCTTTAACAATGTATGCATGTATACAAATATATATATATTGTGTGTGTGTACTTACATAAATATTTACAGATTTGGAAAGGGATATTGGAAAGACATTTTTTTTACTGTTTTCCATTTTCCTAGAAATGTCTTTCCTACATGCACCTATGACCTATTCAAAAATATTTAAGACTTCAACCCACAAGTTAAAGGAGCTAATAACACATTAAATAGCGTGGCTTGTGTTGCGGAGGGTGGGCAATTAAATATTGCCAATCCAAATTCTTATATATGTTATTTCTGGGAAATCTTAATAGATACTTTGGAAATATTTTGATGATTTTAGCTTCCATGGATACCATGTTAGGCTCTTAACTAGAACTGCTAAGTTCTAGCACCATGGTTTACTGTGGTGGCTGTATTTACTGATTTCACATTTGAACCACTAGGGAATATATATGCAATGGGAAGAATCTTACTTTTCCACTCCCAGTACAGGTCCCAACGCTGCTTTGGACAGAGATTGTCTCTGGAACAGTGAGTCAGAGTTCACTCCTGATCCACAGGAAGAAAAGACTAAGTATCTTTGAATAAATACACTATTTATCTCCTTGTAAGAAAGGGGAATTCTCAGGCAGATGAGTTTCAAAGTTCAGACTGCTTCTTTATTGATACTGACCTGTATGAAGGAGCAGCATTTGCAATCTTTGAAAATATTAGCAGTGAAAACAGGAGTCTGTAAAGTGTTTATTTGGGAGCAAAGTGTAGCAAGTGCCTAGTAATTCTGGAGGATGTAGCTGCTAAGAATTAAAAATATCTTCCGGGGGAGGCGGGTGCAGATGGGGAGTGGAGAGAAGGGTGGGGGACACAGAGAACCCAGAAGAGCAGCCATCTGAGCAGATTTCACACGATTAATAGGGATTTTGTTGGCTGTTGGACTTTAAAAATAGAACCTCCTTTCTGAGGGGTGGGTGCCCTGCTCCAGAGCCCTGAAGGAGCCTGCTGAGGGGGATGATTAAAAGGAAAGATTGTGCAGCTTTAAGGAAATGTTGGCATAAAGAAATGGCACCGATTACTGATGCTCCAGCCACCTTCTAAAAGGTTTCTGCAAATTGCTTTCCTTGGATGAAATACCAAATATCTGTTCCCAAATGTTATGAAGGAAAATAAATCACATTCCATTGACACATCCAATATGTCGTATCAGAGACCCTGAATCCAAACAAAGCAAAGCAGCCGTTACCTCAGAACTATTACATTTCTTTCTCTTGCTTTTGTATTAAGGCTGCAGGATGAAAACTTGTTCCTTGTAAACAAAAAGTTATCTCTGCCTCCTCCCTGCCCAAAGTGAGAAATCAAATCAACAACCGGCAAGTGTTTAGAGTTCAAAAGTAACTGAGAAATCACTTACTCTGTCCCCATACATTTTTAAATGAAGGTCATGAATCCCCAGAAAGGTAAATGAAAAAAGCAATATAGGCAGAACTAAAATCCAGATCTCTCAACTCTCAGTTTATCCTTCTGTTAAATAGGTGTTAAGGCTCATATCTAAATGTCCCCCCAAAGCCTCATGTGTTTATAGGTGGGGGCTTTTTGGAGTGCATCACTGGTTTAGCATTCTGGGTGTGGATGATGGATTTACTGAAAAGGCAAGACCCACCTGGGGTGTGGGTGGCACCAACCAATGGGTTTGCAGCCTGGATGAAATTAAAAGGGAAAGAAGAAAGAAGTCTTGATGCTTCCTGCCTGACACACCATAGACTGTTTCTCCTCTGTGGTGCCCCTCTGCCATGCCGACCTGTGTTGGAGCCAGCCAACTATGGACTGAAACCTCTACGAACTGTGTGTTTAAATAACTTGTGTGTGTCAGATATTTTGTCCCAGCATTGAGAAAGTAACAAATAGGAAATACAAGACAATAGGAAATACAAAAGTGGTATTTATTCACTTCCATTCACAGTGGTATTTATTCACTTCCAAGACTGCATTTTTATAAGAAACAAAATTTAAAGAAAAAGGTGACTTTTCAAGGTATCACCAGTGCTTGAGAATAGTATTTTTAAAGTATGCAAAGAAAGAAATAGAGCTTAATTTTTTGGCTTACAAAATATTTCAGTGTTAAAGTCATGTGCACTGGATCATACCACAGCAATATATGCACACCATGTTTGTAGCGGCACAGTTTGTAATAACTAAATCTTGGAAACAGCCCAAATGTCCATCAACTGCGAAATGGATAAAAAAAAAATGTGTTTTTTTTATACAATGGAGTACTACTCTGCCATAAAGAATGATAAGCTTGAGATATTCCTAGGTAAATGGATGCATCTTGAGACCATACTCTTAAGTGAAATAAATCGGACACACATGTTTAAATACTGCATTGTTTCTCTGGTGTGAGAAACTGAAAGTGTAAATAAAGACTAAAATGTATTATATTGGGAAAGGGAAGAAAATGTCCAAATGGGAAAGGGAACAAGAGAGGGGTAGGGAGAAAGGAACAGAGAGACAAGAGAAATAAGAAATGGAAGGAAAAAATGTAAACAAAGCTTTTGTAAATAAGGAGGGGGGTGAGAGAGGGGAGGGAAATGGGAAAAAAGAAGCAACAAGATATATTATGTACAAGTACAAATCCCCTATGATGAGTATCGTCACTATGTATATCTAAAATGTACCATTAAAATAAAATTTAAAAAATAAAACAATCAAAAAAAATAAAGTCATATGCACTAGGGAACTTAACATTTGTTGCATTTCGTGGATAGAGATAGTGAGGCCAACCAAACATGTAATCTGGGCATTGAAACTGCTTTTCGGTCACCTGCAGCAGCAGGTGTACTGTGGCCCAGCCACGGGGAGAGGTGACTGTTTAGAACTCATAACCGCTCTCTTTTCCAGAGACCTTGCTGTTCTTCTGGAATGCCTGAGAGATCGTGGATAAATAATTGATATGGGTGTGCAAAAAGCTAAACTCCTTGCCTTGACTTTGTGCTTATATTCACACCCTGGAGCTCCCCTGTGTAATCAGGCTAAGGCTGGAATCTAGCTGGGTTCACAGCCTCGTTAGCTCCTTGCTCTGCTCTCTTGACCCAAACCCTGCAGGTTTGTCCTGGGAACAAGTGCTTCTAGGGCACCTGATCTAAAATACCAAGTAGGTGTGTTGGAGAAATAACAAATGCCAGGTTGCAATTTATAATGTTCTACATCATTTTCATTCCATTTTCACTCTGGTCTCCATGTGAACGTGAAATTGAGACTGAGAGTGTTCTCCTTGTCTGGTACTATTTTATATGTCCCAGTTTTTCTGCTGGGTCATACACTTTCTGACTTGTCTGTCCAACTTTGCAGCAAAACTTCAGCCACCTTTAACATTTCCTAAAAAAAATAAATAAATAAACATGAAGCAGAATGTTTTCAGAATAATGATGACTAAAGCAATGAAACAGACTCGAAGGTCCAAGTGTGAATTTTGAGTCACTAACCTGTAATGGCACTTGAATGGTTCCCTTAAGTTGTTTTTCACAGCTCATTTTAAGGAGCGCGGCTCTGGGTGCTGAGACACCAGTCACCCCAGCCAGCTGAGGGGCCTCAGTAGATGCACAAAGTGATGGCTTCCTCGTGAGTTCTCTCAACTGAGATGTATTGTCTGCAAGCAACAGAAAATTATTCTGCCCAACTTACCGCAGCAAAGGGAATGACAGATGTAGAGAGAGTGAGCACGGACAGTACTGCATGATCTTGTTTTGAGTGCTGCTGGAGAATGGCTCCTCCATCTGCCGTGGACATTAAGGATCCGGTTGAGCGTGCAGTTGGCCGAGCTGAGGTCACACCTCGTCCCTTGACTGTACTTGGTCAAGAAGAGTCACAAGCTAGACTCACCTGATGGGCGTCTCATAAAAATGTGACATGTAGGCCAGGCCGTAAACCAATTAAATCATAGTGTCTAGAGGGCAGCCCAGGGCATTTGATGTTTCCAAATATTATTCTAACTTGCTATTTTCAATACTCCTCAGGTGATTTCATGTGTAGCTCATGTTATAAAACACTGATCTAGAAGAAAAGACTTCAGAGCCCCTCAAATTCCTTTGTAGGAGGGCAGGCACAATACTTAGCACCATGACATGACCATTCCAAATTGGAAGGCACCCCCCCAAAAAGTTGGGTTACATTTAAGAAGAGGGGGAAGATATGAATACTGAGTGGCAAATTAATTAATAGAGAACGGACAAGATCCATTGCACATGAAATGTATTCCAACATTTTTCTAGGACTTAGAGAAGACTAGCACATAAAATATGTTTGTTAAATATTTTCTAAATAAATAATAAAGAGAATTCCTTGAAAAGTCGTGTATAACCATGAAAAAAATTACCCATTTTTGATTAATCAAAAAAATCCTGTATCGCAGATTGAAAAACATCCACCTTTATCAGGAGAGAATGAAGCGAAGAGATAAGAGAAATAAGTCATACATTTGTCAGAAATTGTTACAAAATTTTAAAATCTTACTAAGTTATACGCTGTTCTGGTAGACTCAAATTTTGTCTACCATTAGCACTGATGACCAGATTTTGATGATGTCAGTTTGTTATACTACTTTTTTTTTTCACATTGTCAATACAACCCTCTACTTGATTAATCAAATAAAGACCATCTATTTCAAGACTCTAACACCTTGGCTCTAGAAGCACATCCTCTGGAAGTGTTAGAAATGCAAAATCCAAGACCCTTCCCTAGACCTCCAATAAAAGCATCTCATCAATCCTGTGCCTGAAATTGGAAAGGAATTGGCCTGTCACTTGTGGCTTCATGTGTCTAACACAGCTGACTGAATCAATTGTTCATACCGTATGGAAAGAATCCTGGGAACATGGCACTATGACCAAGGAGTCCTTGCTTGTACTCACAAGGTCAATATATTTGTCTCTCCTAAGTCAAACAGCAAATGGCTGTAGCGTGGCCCTGGCATGTACTGGAGTCCTGGCCATTGAGAGTGGTATGTTCTCTTGACCTCATAAATTTAGCAGGTAATGGAAGAAAAGCATCATAGCTTAGTCAAGATCATTTAAATGAAGAATTTGGAAGAAAACTTGACATATAAACATCTATGGACCCTAAAGAAATGTCATTGTTACTTCTGTATGAATGTAGCACAATCCCAGAAGCAAAGTGGGAGAACAGGTAAGCTCAGCGTCTCCTTCCTTGGAAGTAAGAAGATACAGGGAGACGCGAGAGGTGGAAATGCTCTCCTGGCTGTTTCTGTGCTGTAGCCAACAAGGATGGAGAATACTTTGCTTTTCTCTCTCTAGGATCCTCTTAGCATACTCCAGTCTCCTTATCAGAATTCCAATGCACCAGCAAAGGAAAATAGCAACTAATCTGTAGGAACCCATTAGCCAGAGAGAGGATCAGGTGGAAGTATCAGAACTTAAATTCAGTGAAATGGAATTGTTAGAGCAGAAAAATGAAACAATCTAAAGTTGAAAATCAAGTAAAAGCCCTGAGATCTGAGTATATCATATTCTTTAGACTTACTCAAGGTAGAAAATGGGACTTTTGAGACCCAGGTTAGTGGACTAGAAGTTCAAGTAGGAGATCTTTCCAAACAGACAGTGTCTACCAAGAGATGAATATCATGAGTGAGATCGAAAAGGAGTCAGGAACCTTTAATGTCAGGAATAGTAGCTGCAGAGCAGAAAAGAAAAGTACACATACAGGAAAATCAAAAGTAAAGGGGAAGAATAAATTGCAGACCTGATGAAGACCTGGAGCTACAAATTTTAAGTGTTGATTAGGATTCAATCTAAATAAAGAAAAAAGAAAATGTACCCATAAGTATATAATGGAAAAAGTCCTGTTCCCTAAAGAAAAAAGAACATCTAATATTCTTAAAGCTAGAAAAAAATTTATTATAAAATAATATCCTATCACCAATCTTGGAAGAAAGAGGGTAGGAAAACAGTATTGACTCATACTCAGCCAAGATATCATACAATTATAGGGTAGATAAAAACTATTTGAGTAGGGGAAAGAATTCGGAGGGAATAGCACTTGAAAACTACTGAGAGGACTGTATCCCAACAACAAAGGAAAAATTTCAGAAACCTGAAAAGATTAAGAAAGGGCGAGCAATGTGTTGTACATTATGTGTAATATATACTATAAATAATCTCAAAACTAGTCATTAATCTGGACAGATAAAAACAAACAAGGTTTAAGATTGTATAAGAATTGGTTCTATAAAGCAGTGTGTAGTATCAGAATTTATGGTAATTATTAAGAAAATAAAGGGATAATAGTAAGGAAATGTTATTTCTGAAGGTTAATAAACACTAGACTTTCACTGCTGAAGCCTAGAGGCACGGTTACCAGAGAAGCAGTAAAAACACTTAAAAAGCATCTACTTGGGAGAATTAAAAAGGAGAAAGTGAAAACTGGGTTTTAAAATTTTATTTTATTGGAATGGAGCAGAGTAAGAAGAAAACAGTGTTGCTTTGTCCCAAGAGGAGGAGGAGGTAATCTCTTATTTAAGAAATAGTAAACATTGTTATCTGATAATTTATCTCAAAAGAATAGAAAGAACCTGAATGACAAGGGAAAATAAAGTAGCTTTTCCCAAGTTTGTAAAAGAGGAAAGGGAACAAGACAGGAAAAGCAAGACAAAGAAAAGGAATAATCAATAATATATTCAGTAGTAAACCTAACATAAAATAAAAATCATACATCAGGTCTTTCAGTCAATGTATAAAATACGTAAGAATTCTGTCATAAAAAGAAAGGCAATATGTGTTTTTATAAAACAAAACACAATCAGATGTCATACATAATGAATATTTACAATAATTTTTATAGTAGCATAAAATGAATGAAGTTAGTAAAAGTATACCAGGAAGATAAAAATAAAAGCAACAAAATTAGTATAAACAAAATGGGATTCAAGGGTCAAAGAACCAAACAGGCTCAAAAATGGCATCACAGAATGATAAATGGCACAGTTGTAGCAGTAGCGGTTCTAATTGTTATGAGCCAATCACCACAGTGGCTCGAAACTGAAAGTAAATTTATTTTAAAAGCGTAGATAACTCATTTAATGTGTAATTAAGATGGAAAAATCAATATATAGCTCTCAAAACTGAATGATCCAGTTTAAAAGGTGAAGAAAATATGAAGACTGAAAAAATGGCTAATAAACATTTTGATACATATGAAACACCTTATCTCTTAGATATATTTTTTTAAATATCCCTAGAATGTTTTAAAGGTTGGTCATTTATGTGGTTAGCAAGTGAACACAAAAACTAGATAGATGTGTATGTGGAGAGCTTTTTATAAGCCACATTCTCTGGTCATGATAAGGTAATAAAATTAAAAATAAATAAATGCTAACAAGATCTTAATGACTTGACCACAAAGAAGCACATTTCAAACAATTTTTGATCAAAAAGGAAATTAAAGCCTACCTAGAAGGCAGTGAAAAAGAACCCTCCACAATAAAACTTACAGAACACATCAAAAGCTATATTCAAAGTGAAGTTTATAGCTTTAATGGTTTGTATTATCAAAGGAGAAAGCTGGTTGAAACAAGTAATTTCCATCTGAAAATCAAAAGGTGAACAGCATCCTTAAATAATAGTCAAGCATGGGAAATTTAAAAATATTTAGAATGAAATAAATAGAGGAAAAGAGAAAACCATAAGCTTGTTCTTTGAAATTATCAGTGAAATAGATGAACTATAATATAATTCTGATAAAGGAAAAGAGGAAAAACGAAAGAAAGGATGAGAGACAGACGTAGCAAGGGACACAAAAAGACTGAAACCAGGTTGAGAAAGCACCATGTCCAACACGGTGGCAACAGATGTGAATGAAAAGACCTGTAGCAAAATACTGCCACCTTACTAACTTTTCACAATTTCTACCTGATTTCATTTTGTTCTCTTTCTTATAAATCTCATTTTGATCAACCATTTTCTCTTCCACGCCCAGCTTCCCTTTCTTTTTTTAATTTTTTTTTTTTTATTTTTACCAAGAACATGTATTGGTACGTTGTATACATAATGATCATAATCAACATGGTTATTTTGTACCTGTACATGATACATCTTGGTTTTCCCCCCTCTTCCCCCTTCCCCTCCCCTCCCTTCCATTCACCCACCCCTCCCTATTTGCAACAAGTGTAGCTACACTTTATCATTTTTCCCCTTTCATCTTACTTTTCTTTTAACCTTCTTCTTTATCCCCCTTTTCCCTATCTAGTTCTCCTCTCTTTTGAATACTATCTCTCTTTTTTTTAAAACATAGTATCTATTCTACCCCTTTGTGCTTATTTACACCTCCCTTTCTTTAATTGGCATATTTTCCTTCGATTGGCAGTCATTTTTATGTTACAGCCTAGTGTGTATCTGAGAGCTCACTGTTTAATCCAGATTAAATTCAGTAAGGTTGGTTTTGTACTTTTCTACCCCCCTCCAAATCTCTCTCATGCGCCCGCTTTAGCCTATACAAAGCAGCTCTCTGCTCTTGCAATATTTCAGAACAGTTTCACATTTATCATACTGTAATCTCACAGGTTTTTTTTTTCTGTTTTTAAGTAACCTTTAAAAACATTTTTCAGATTATTAGCTGGGCGTGGTACTGTACGCCTGTAATCCCAGCCCTCTTGGAGGCTGAGAGGACTGTGAGCTTGAGCTCAGCCTGAGCAATTTAGGAAGTTAGCAATACTCTGCCTCAGAATAAAAAAAAAAAATAGAAAAGGAATGAGGATGTAGCTCAGAGCAAAGGTCCTGGGTGCACTCTTCAGAGCCACAAAAAAAAGTTCAGATTATTAAGAAAATGTTCCTACTCCAGGCAGTGGTTTCATGTGAAAAATAAAATGATCTGTTCCAACAAGCTAGGCGAGAGGGAGTTTTTCATCAGGTTTTAATGATCAAAGATATTTGACACCCAAATCCAGATAGTACTTTTATTATGTCACCAGGAAGATAGGTTAACCATAATTCTCAGTCTCAAGAGACATATGACCAAGTAAAAATGCTTAGAATTTAGTAAGATTGTAGACATTCCAAAGCCGTTTATATAACCAATAGGGACGTAACTGATAGAGATATCCATTTTTCCCAAATTTGACACTTTTAGATGGATCACTCTCACAAAGTTAAAAATTGTTTCATTTTCAAGATGGAAGAAAATCTAACATGATCAATATTAAGTGTTCACTCTGTATCAGTCAGCATTTGCTGTATAACAAATTGCCCCAAATTAGAAGTTTATAACAACAACAAATGCTTTAGCTCACAGTTCTGTGAATCAGCAGTTCCTGCTCTGTATGGCTGGATTAGTAGTTCTGCTGTTCTCGGTGGTGTTTGTCTACTGTCAACAGAATTCAGCGCTCGTGTATCTGGGGGTTTGGCTATGGCTGTTGGGTGGCTCAACTGTGGTCCAGATGGTCTCAAATCTTCCAGGAGGCTACTTCATCCGTGCTCCTGTGGTAGCTACAGAGGGTTCTGTGAAAAAGCCCTAGTGTTTTAAGCCCCTTGCTGCATGGACTGGAAACTGAGGCAACATCATTCTTGCCAAAGTCTGGGGGTCACGGAAACTCATTAGGAAATGCAATGCAAGGGCACGGGGGCAGGGTAGACGCTAGCTCTTGGCAGAAGTTGTGCAGGCACACTGCAAAGGTGACATACTAGGAGGGGAAAGATCCTAGCCACTTTGAGACCCCAGCCCCTGTCAGCGTCTTACTCCCTCCTGTGGGTGCGTGCCTGCCCGGAGGAGACATTGTCTGTGTCTCCTGCCGCAAGCTCCCCCTCGTGCTGTTCCCTTGCTCACCTCCTCGCTTCTCCATTTAGAAGTCAAGCAGCATCACTGCGACCCCAATGTTTGAACTCCAGAAGCGCATGTCCAGTTTTCCCGGTGGAGCTCCCTGACCCTGCCCCTTATCTTTTCCCTTCCTCCCCATGTGGTGGGGGGGATGCAGGCTTTCCATCAGTGGCCTCCACATACATCCTCACCCTTGGGCTTTCCCAGCCTCTCTCTCAGTGCCTTTGTCTTCAGTCAGGGGTGATGTGCGAAGAGTTGAAATACTGGTTTCATGTTTTCCTTAGTTTGGGTCCCCCTAGGAACAAGAAGGGACAGGAGTACCAGAAGATTAGTTAGGGAACTGATGCCAAGAAACACAGATTGGGGACAAAGGAAGTGAGACGGGGAAGAGCATAAAGGTGGTACAGAGAGTGTTTTTTGATCTAGTTTTCAGTGTGGGCAACAAGTCTGGGAATCAGTGTACGACGCAGACCCCAGAGTTGTCCTATTGGGGGTGAGGGAACTGAGGCATTTATGTGCCAACCTGTGTGTGTGTGAATACACCTTTTATTCCATCAGTCCATCATTGATCGAGGGCTGCTGCTGGTGAGCAGTGCTGAACTGCACGGCGTCTCAGCCTGCAGAGAAGACTGGCGGGCAGAGCAGGCAGCTGTAGCCAGAGACAGCCATAGGCATGAAGGGTGGCTGCTGACTGTTGGGAAGTGAGGCCCCCACACACACTCGGGAATAAGGGTGAAGGCCAAGGAATGTGATGCAAGCTCCCTGCTGCCGCACTCGTCCTCTGTAGATTACATGATCCATCAAACTCCAAAACAACAGGCCCAGTTGCATTTAAAATTCTGTTACAGATACGAACCTCTCAAAATGTTCTCTGCGTTTCATCGTTTCTCAAAAATGGGTATTATCCTTCTAGCCAGTCTCTGCTATTTTTTACCAATTATATATACTTTCTTTCCTATTGTCCAGAAAGACTTTAGTCCTAATATCATGATTCATCATTTTCTTCCCCTTTCCTTTATTTATGTTCTCTAGTACCATAAATTCTCTCCTGTCAATATCTTCTTCTCTAATATGTATTTTTGGCTCTACTGCAGGTCTGGCCCTTAGTAGAGGCTCGACAAGTATTTCTGGAATAAATGAACTAATAAATGAGATTCATTATTCTTTGCAATCACCCATGTAGGATATTCTCCATGACAATACCTGGTACAAAATATTGTCACATTTTCTCTCCTCAGCTCTCTTGTGAGGTGCAGGCTCTCATTACCTGGAGGTTTGTATTAGTTGTAACCAGTGGCTTATCATGGAAGAAATGTAACATGACACCTTCCATTTGTCACAGTCATTCTATTTCCTGCAACTTCAAAATTTTTTCTGAAGGTCTATGCCTATCGCATCCCATTTGGTAGGCACAGCATAGCTTACCGTGAATTTTATACATTATGCTCTAAGAATAAAAAATTGCATTTCTCTCTTTCCTCTCTCCTTTTTATTCCTCTTTTCCTGCTTTCCCTCATCTCACATACAATGCCAGCAGTTGAGTTGTGCTGTTTTATTTTGTTATCTGCCAAGAATCTCATGTCTCTCCCATCAATGCCTATATACCTCTATTGTTTCTGGTAAACATTATATGGAGGTAAACACTGAAACAAAAATGCATAAATCACATGGCCATAGGGCAGTGAATTTTCCATGTGAACACACGTGTTTGAGACCTGAATGCACAGGCTTAGAACTGGTGCAAGTTCTAGAGAAGCCATTACCCACCAACTTTTCCTGGAAGTCTTACTCTATATTTTAAAATACCTTTTTAATCACTGAGATACCCTGGTTCAAATTTCCCAAGTCTGTAGCTCATATCAACAAGGAACACCAGTACTTTATAAAACACCATGCTCTTCCTCTGCCCTGCGGAACCCAGTTCTGCGCCACCTTCCCCCTTCTGTGCAAGGCTTCTCACTCTTCTGGGAAGACCTTAACAACACACCTAGGTTCTTTCTCCCCATTGTTCACATCCAGGGTGTGGGACCCTCCTTGACCACTCCTTGACCTGTGAAAGGCCACTTTTCTGCCTTTGTTCTGCTTCTCTTTCATGTCATGGTGTTACTTTTGTTTTCTGGTTTTTTTAATCTTTAAAAAAAATCTTTATTGGATCACATTTGCAGTACATAATGCTTACATTCACCATAGCATGTTAGTACATGTCCATAACACATGTACTTTCTAGCTATCACATATCATTATGTTTCATTTATGGGAGTTTCCAAATTCTCTGTGGTTATTTAAGTGTATAGACAGGAGTTCATTTTAAGAGATCCTGTGTTTCACGGGAGTATTTAATAAGCAATCTTCACCTGCACTTTGACTGGGACCTGCATTTGACCCTTTGTACAGCAAATACCACAGCACCTCTGTCTGCTTCATGCTGTGTCCCCACTGCCCAGGACAGCGCTGTGGACATTACTTGTTCTCAAATATTTGCTTGACTAATATGGACTGGATATTTGCCTCATTTGCATGTTCAAGATTTTTTATTTCTTCCTGATATTTGAATATAGGCAATTCTAAAATACAACTTACTGAAATTCTTTCAGTTAGGTTTTGTGGGTTAGTAGTTTGCTGTGGCTGCCTGAGTGAATGCATACTGAATTGAACCAGCCAGTAATGTGGAATTAATGATGTTGTATTAGAAACATTTCCTATTAATTTCCTATAATTTCTATGCAATGACTATCTGTCAGCTTCAAGTACCTGCCCCTCATCTGAAGCAGCCCGCCTGACTCCACACTGTGGATACTAATGAACAGCTACCATGCTGCCAACCAGTTCCCCTCACAAATCCATGATTCCTCAGCTCTGGAGCAATCCTCTAGAGCAAGAATAAGTGCCATAAAAGGTGCAGCTGTAAAGATTACATTCAGACTCTCTTTTCTTTAGTCCCCAACCCTACTGCTATGCCACACCCAGGCGACATTGTTATATTTCTGCATCATTCTCACAGGATCCTCCAATTTATTTTCAGAGGACCCCACATCCTGCCTTACATTTGAGTGGTTTTGTGTTTATTTTTGGCATTGTCTCTTGAATTAATCCAAATTCACCTGTATTTAGCTAATATTCTTTACTGTCTATGGCTACGTGCTTTAGCAGTCACCAGTGTGTCTGATCGGGGGCCTCTTAATCTTCTATTCTACTGTCTCCAGCCTTAGAAGATGTCAGGCTGGAGGAGTAGAAAGAAGCCATAACTCCACCAATTTTTCCTGAAAGTCTTACTCTATATTTTAAAATACCTTTTTAATCACTGAGATACCCTGATTCAAATACTCTCACATCACAGCTGAGTGATCTTTCCCTTGCTGGGAAGTGGGAAGAACAAATCACTAAATAATTTCTTAGGCTGACAGTTTTCAAAGGAGGTTTTGGAGTTGGCATTATGTCATCCTCAACCACATTCTTTTGACAATTCTTAAACCATTAAGTGGTTGAGCAGTGAGCTTTGACATCCTGTAAGATTACTTGTTAGCTTTGATTACTGTTCTTTTCTCTCCGTATTTATATCTTTTTGAGGTGTGAGTCCTCATTTCCTTCCAGCAAGTCAGAGACTCCACCGAAAAGAAAGTCACCAACCAGTCAGAGATCCAGTCTGAAGTCTAGGGGAGATGACAGAAAATCACATTGCTGGACAATGGAAGTGGTTGTTTCTTGTATCTCCTGCTAGAATCGACTTGTCCATATGTATTTTATTGTCCAATGAGGACCAAACATCTAACTGGGCCCAATGTGATGAGGATACACACCGGTCCTCTACATAGAGTTAGTGAATAGTCACAGCGCCATGTGCACATACATTCTCCAACCTCCTCATTAAAGCTGGATACTTGCTATGATTTGTTTAAATTTTTAAATTTTGATTAGTACATATTTACAGTATATGATGATTATATTCACTATGGGTAATTAATGTGTGTACATGATATGTCTTAATCCTTTTTAGGTCCCTTTCCTTTTCCTTTCTTCCCTCACTCTATTTCTTGGTCCCCTCTCCATTTACAATGATCTATTTCCATGTTTCTTATTACCTATTTTTTATTTTGATCTTTAATTTTTTATACTTCGGGTTTCTTATATAAGAGAAACTATGATTTAAGTCTGTGTGTCTGATTTGTTTCATTTAGTATTTTGGTAAATGTTTTGACCCTTGGTTGCTTCTCCAACTACATTCCACAGAGTTCTGTGGTCCCATAATGATGTTTTAAGGGAAATGAGAGACACTCGAGGTGGAAAGTTGAGTATGTGAGACTCTAGCCTAGTTAGCATTGGGCCAGCCAATGTAACTGTTTTATCTGTCCTATATATGGGATTTCTTACACAATTCTGAGGAAAGAAAAGGTTTCACTGATAAGAAGTGCAAAATCTTTTGCAAACTAAATCATGCTGAAGTGTCAGTCTTCCACATAACTCAACTTACAACAGTTTCAAATACCTTCTAATTAATAATGGATGAGGACAAAATAATAGATGAGATTTTCAAATGGAGCTATTTCATTTTATTTTCCTTCTGCCTTTCCCATCAATATACTACGCAAATCCGTGGTCCTCCTGTGTCCACATACAGTCCCTTCTCTAACCCTCTTCTCTCGAATATGTAATTGAATGGGAGAGGACTATGGAGGGGAGGGATGCTTGCCGTCCACAGTCAGAAGTGCTGGGTGACGCTTCCACATCTGAGCACATTGGTAGTGGTTGGCCAAAGTCAAAATTAAAATCGGCTTCGTTCCCGCTTTAACAGGAGGCTCGTAGGTGATTGTCAGTTATCAGTGATTCAGAGATAATCAGGCTGTTGTGGAAAACATCTTTGACCAGAATCTCTCAAAACCCACCAGAGACGAGAACCAAGTATCTACATGCCCAAATTCCTGCTCTCCAGCCTTACCATACTCTGTAGGACAGGATGTGTCCCGCTATTGTCACTTCCCACGCCCTGTAGTCAGCGTTACGGAACAGCTCCAGTTACTCCCCATCTAACAACAAACACCAGCAACACATACAGACTGCGATGAAGTATTGCTATGTTCCTTGGGAGAAGACGCTCCACATCCTATGATTAAGCAATAATTGAATGTCCTAAAATAGTTTCATGGTGTTAAAAAATAAAAACAAAGCTGAGATGAAGTGTTTATTATTAGCTGGAAAGTAATAAATCTTCCTTTTAATTGGGGACGGGGAGGTATGTGTGCATGTGTGCATTTATCATGGCTATTAAACTTAATTTGTTGCTCACTGAATTGTAAAATAAATGAAGAATCACTCCACACACTTTTTGTCAGCCAAATGCAGAGAGACTAAAAACCACCGAGATCTATTTGAACAGGTGCACATGGGGGTTTCTGCCAAGGGGATGGATCAGCCAACAACAAAAATTATGTTCCTTTCTCCTGGTTCTAGCTAGAGGGACTGTGTTTCCTGGGACTTTCGTCCAGCTCATCAGCAAGTGTGGGTTTCTCGGAGGCTAATCAGGTGGGAAGACTAAGCAGGAAGGCCGAGTCCGACATCCACACACACACGCACATATGCACATAGACACATCTGGGGACAAATCAGGTGCCACCTCACAAGACCTTGGTCTTGCTCCTGTATTTACAGTTTTAGAAGAGAGGAGGAGAAGAAAATAAAAGGAACAATGTTTCCTATAATCTACTTCAAATGTGGCAGCAAATTGTTAACCTCAGTGGAAAGGTATCCATAAATACTGCCTTTATGAGTGGTTTGTTGTCCTCCTTCTGGGAACATGCACAAAAATAGAATACACTTTTTGTGGCCATGTAAAAATATTTTAAATACAGGTATGTGTTTATTTTCAGCAAGACAAATACATACCTACAGTTTTGAAGTTCTCCCCAGTGATGTCAAATTATAAAAAAGGACTGAAGTTACAGATCTTAGTTTGGCCCAGAAGAACAGCCATATGTCTCAGTTATCCCAGAGTAAACTCTAGGTCTAAGGCTTGGCTGCCTTAAGAAACTGCCCTCTCTAGAGTCGGGGGGTCCCAAGAAGAACCACAGTTAATGTCCTTATTAAAGGTATTAAAATAGTATTTGTATTATATGTTTGAAGGCCTCCTTTCCCTGTGTATTCTAAGCACCATGGCTTTATATATCTGGTTTAGTTCTACGTATGCTTTTCTCCTAAAATCTTGTTTTAAAATGCAGATACCCGTATGGAGGCACAATACATCATGGCATAAATTAGTTTGATGGACCCACTTTTTCTTTCCCTGAGGTCAAATGTGAGAATGCAATCAAAGGGAGAAGATGTTGACAGAAAAGGGATAGGATCCTGGGCCACTAACAGCTCTAACCTTGCTTCACTTTTGTGCAGGTCTGAGCCTAGGCTTTTGGAGCTAGCTTTTTGCTCCCCATCAATGGTTGTCCACTTTTAAAGTTCATCAGAAAGCATGGAGACTATCAGTATGCAAACTATCCAGAAAAATGCTGAGCAAATGAATAGGGAAGTTTAGTTTATCACCCATAGACTTCATTGAATTCTTATCCTATTTGTCTCTACCCTTCTGACTTCTCATCTCTACCTCCATCACCCTCGTCTAAGGCATTATCATTCTGCTGCAGCCTCTGACAAGTTTCTCCGCATTTATTTTTCCTTCAACCTACCACATTTTCACTGAAACAGGGAAAGATAAAGATTTTGGCAGCCATGTTTTGGAGCTGGAGTAGTCACAAGAGAGAAGATGTTGGAGTCAGGAGAATATTTACCAAACCTATAACATCCATTTTAGGTTCTCATTCTATTATGCCACAGAGATTTAGGAGATTTTCGTGGAAGTTAGCATTGCCCTTATAAAACGTGATTCTGTCCCTCATGTCTAAAATAGTATCTACCATACAGTAGGCATTCAATAAATGTTTGTTGATTAAGGAGGGAATTGAACATCTTCATTTGATTAGGACTTTCATGAACAATGTTATTTTTCTCCAATAATCTGAAGAGAAAAGGAAGATGCATAGATTTTAAAGAGAGATTGAGATATAGCAAAAAATAATTCATTCTTCATTTTCCTTCAGGTAGTTAAACCCAAAGGCATATTTAATGGTTAGGAACCAAATACTAAAATGCTAATTGTGGGCTCTGAGAGTTCTACCTGAGTCCAAGTGGAAACTTCCATGGGACAAACCATTGAAGAACAGAGGCAGAATCTGCAGGGATGGCTGGACCTGGCATGACTCATTAGGTTCCAGGTATGGCTACCATGAGTAAGATCTATGCTCAGTTCATCTATACTGACTTCATCCATAGCCTCTGTTCACCCTCTGTAAGGCGGAAATATTTCTAACAGGATACCTGATGTAAAGTATGCAGAGCAGTCCACAAAGATGAGACATTTGGGGTTTCAAATGATGGTGTTGATGCTGATAGTGATGGTGCTGATCATCATCAGCAGCATCTCAGAGAGCCACCATGAAAAGAAATCCACCTTAATTTCTTGTGTTGGAGAGACAAGGAGCCAAACGGAACAATTTGGGAGACTCGTCTGAAATACTCATTCTATAGAAGTCTATATGCAGATGTTGCCTTTTAAAAGTATTTTTTATGATTATAAAAGCAATGCTAACTACATACAATAATTGTTTTAAACATTTGGGCATAAAGAAGAAAATAATTCTCACTACCAAAAGAAAAGTATATTAATGTTCTAGTGTCTCTCTGTCATGATTTTACAATTGTACTTAGAGATACTTATAAGCACATACGTACATGAAGATTTTCAGTTTGAATTTTAAGAATGTGATCCTGGTGCCAGATTGCCCATATCACACATCCTGACTCCATAATTAGTGTGTGTAGGCAATTTACTGCAACCTTCTAGGTCTGAGTAACTTTTTTTGTAGATCATAGTAAATATTGATACCAAATTTACAAAGTTGTTAGGTCAATTAAATGGTGAAATACATATAATGCTCTGGGAGTAGTTCCTGACACAACAGAAACATTAAATGAACACTAGCTATAATGATAATTATGATTATTATTCTGATGATGTATTGTTACTTCTTTCTTTAGAGGAATAAATTCAAAAAAGATTTAAAAAAAAGACAAGAGCAACATTTTATTCTAAACAAGGACTTTGATTTCTTTTTTTTTTAATTTTATTTTAATGGTGCATTTTAGATGTACATAGTGATAACATTCATCCTAGGCAATTTGTACCTGTACATGATATATCTTGTTGCTTCTTTTTTTCCCATTCCCCTCCCCTCACCCACTCCTCCCTTCCTATTTACAAAAGATTTGTTTCCATTCTTTCTTTCCATTTCTTATTTCTCTTGTCCCTCTGTTCCTTTCCCCCTCCCTTGGACTTTGATTTCTTATACAAGGGTATAAGCTTAATGAGCCAATCTAAATCTATAGAAAATCACTTGGTTCTTTCGTGGTTTCCATTTTGAACTCTTTTCTAGATGTTATATGCTACTTCACTGATTTGGCCTGTATATTCCTAAGACCAATAACCCAGTATTTTAGTTTTACGAGTGGGAGGGTACTTAGCTATTTGTGTAAGTATATTTACTATTAGGCTTTTTCAAAATATTTTTGGAATTAATATCTTTACATTCTTGGAAATAAATTTGAAGATTTTAAAGTCATATTCTAACCTGATTTAGTATGATTTTGCAATAGCATTAGTTTTTAAAACACTTGTGGGAAGAATTGAAACTTGATATTAAATATTCCCTTGAAAAACCTAGTAGCTGTCTCCATTTATTCAATTCTTTTGTTATATGTCTTAGGCTTTGTATTTTTCATTTTTTAAAATTGAACCTGCATATTTCTTGTTTTTTTATGTATAGCTAATTTCCATTTTATTGATATTATGGATGGAATTTCCCCCCATTTCATTTCTTAGCTGGTTATTTTTGCTGTAGGAGAAAGCAATGGATTTTGGCCTATTGATTTTTTACATAGGAAAGTTACCACCTCTTTGACAGGTTTAATAGTTTATTCATCAACATTCTCAGATTTCTGAGATAAATGATCAAATCATCTACAAATAACAAAAATTGGATTTCTCCTTCAGCAATGATTCACCAACAATTTATGTTTGCCATCTTAACAGCACTGAGTGGAAAGTCTTTTTACAAAGGTAAATTATGTCAGCCAAAGGAGGAAACCATATTATTCCCCATTTTCCTAATCCTGCAAAAGGCACTCATAGTCATTTGCTGTTAAGAGGAATGAGCACCAACATTGCTGATTTGGTATAAGTATTTAAAACTCATTTTAGCGGCATAATCTCCTAGTCTTAGACTATAGTGTTTATTTTTCTAACTGAAGCATAATGCTGAAATTTATCAAAGGAATGTTGTTAAGTATCAAAATACCTATATAATTTTGTCTTTTTTTTTGTATGATTGAAAGGTAGATGAAATTAATCAGTTTCCTAATATTGAGTTTTCACATTCCTGGAATAAGCACTACGCAATTAGCTTGTTTAACAAGATTTTAGAAATCAGGATACATTCAGTGTAGAAGGGACTATTGCCTGTACTTTTTCTCTGAAAGTTTCACCTGCAGTTTTTTCTATGCACTGATCTATTCAGGATTTCTACCTCTCTCGAGAACTTTTTTGTTCTTCATCATCTCTTTCATCAAGATGATCAAATGGATTAGCAAATCTTTGCTTATTGTTATCATTTATTAACCAAGCTCTATTATTCTATTATCATTTTAAAGTATTCTCTATTATCTGAGTAAATCTTTCTGTTTTAAATCTTGATTATGTTTATCACACACAAAATGTCAATTTTTTTCCTGAATATGCTATTGAATATATTCCTTCATTCTATTTTATCCCTTTTAAGATTTTTGGTTCAGTCTTTATTATTTCATTGTTGTAAATTCTTCTATGATTTCATTCCTAAAAATTCTTTAGGAATTTTTAAATAATTTTTTAAATTGAATACCTTCATGATTTAGTTTCATTTTAATACACATAATCAATGAAATTAAATCTATGAATTTACCCAGAAGGTACAACTTTGAAAATACAATATTAATTTCAGTAGGTAGTTTTCAATATTAGATATCTAAAGAGTTATTTTAATTTTAATTTTCTCTGATTTAGAATACTGATTTTAGTGTTTGTACACCTAACACTTTTTAGTAATTTCTATACTTATTACTATTTGTTGAGAGAATGCATCCCTTAAAATTTGTACTTTTTGAAATGTATGAAGATATTTTTCAAACTACTTTCCTGTGACCAATTAAGTATATGTTTGTAAAGAATATGCATTCTTAGCTTTAGGGAAAAAAGATAGTTAACTGCTATTAATTTATGTATATTAATACATTCGTTCAAATCTTCTCTATTCAGATTTGTATTTTGTCTAGCTGATCTGAGAAACACTAATGTATTAAAATCACTTGGTATATTTTCTTAGACATTTAACAGCTTTGCTTTTTATATTTCTAACATGCAGTATTAGACCATTATATTAGTATTCAAAGCTATATCTTTAATCAAAAATTAGAAATAATTTTATCAGATTCCCATGATCTTAATGAATACTTTTTACCCTGAATTTTTTCTTGGGTATTAATGTTGATGTCTTACTCTTTTTACTTTTATCTGTGTTTTTTAATACATTTTCCCATGTTTTTATCCTTGGTTGTTCTTTACAACACTTGTCCCTCCAAATCGGGTCTCCTATGAGCTAGATACAGCTATGACCCCGCTGTCTTACAGAGGAGAGTCTCTTCAGTCCAGAGTAAAGTAAAAGAACAAATGCGAAAAATAATCCACTAGAGACTCAAGCTACAGAACAATATTTATCACAGAACAAATGCCAGGCATGTCTTAAAAACTTAAAAACAAAACAAGATTCCATTTTACTTTCTGAAATTTAATATTACAGTGTTTTATATCCTGAATACACTTAATCTGCATTTTCTAGTCTTCTCCATGAGCTGACCCAGTAAGGTGACTGGCCAGCTCTGCCAGAAGTGGCCCTGGCTGGCAGGGACAGTGAGTTCACACTCTCCCTTCTGTTCCCTGGCAGCACGTGGGCTTTGAGCTGTCATTTGTCTCCAAGGAAAATCAACTCCTCCCCAACTAGGATGAAAGGAAAACCATGTCTGAACCAGCCAGAGTGTAGACCAGCAGCATTCTCCCTTGATACTGTCTGCGTTCTTTAAATCAAAATGTTGCCATCTGAGCCTAGGTAAAAAAAGGCTAAGAGAAATGATGTTAAATAGCTTTAGAAAGTAGGATGCCCTAATCTTACCAGAAGTTTGATGTTGGATAAATCACTTAGCATCTTTGTACCGTACTATTTTCACGTGTTAAGTGGTGATAATAAGGTCTACTCCATAGAAATGTTGACGATCTAAGTGTGAAAAATCTATCAAATTTACTCCAGTGGCAATACTTCATCATCTATATGTAGGTGTTATTGATCACTCTTTATCTAAGCTGCTAATGCTTTGTTTGTCATATATCCCAATGGTTTTCTCATTTTGACTGTAGAAACACTTTCTTTCAGGCTTTCCTTTGGCTTTTTGTTTCATCTTTTAATTAACCATTCATTAAGTCAGAGAAAAGGATGAAGAACTTAGAAAATCATAGAGGATTGAAAAAAGAAATACAAACATTTGCCGCCCCCCCACACACACACACTAGCATTGCCATTGATGGAGGCAAACCTCACTTTATTTAATACTCGGTTTAACAACTGTCCAACTATAAAGTCATTGGCTATTTTTAATTCTATGAAATATGCAAATGGACCCTTAATCCTGGCTCTGTATATACAGCTGTGCCGGTTAACAGCTCTGAGCCCGAGTTTCTTCATCTGCAAAAACAGATACTAATGGTACCCATTTCACAGGGTTGATATGAGAATTAACGCAATAAACAGGGAACTGGCCATCTTCCAGGAGAGGCTCAATGAATGATAATGACTGTTAAAAAACATAAAGGAAGAGAGAGAGAAAAGATAATAATTCTTTTTTATAAAGCTTTAATGAGACTTAAGAAAACTAATATATGTAAAAGACTTTGCAGGGAGTAAAACTCTTCAACTTTTACTTTCTGTTTTTTTCTTTCTTTCCTCTTTGCTGGTATAAAAAGCTGCTTAAATGGGTTGGTGGGAATACTCGCTGTGGACATGGCATACTGTTTTCTGAAGCAGAATAGACTGTTGTTTCTTTTATCCCATGTTAGTGATAATTTCTAGCAGAAAAAGAAGTCAGACAGAAGGCAGAGCACAGGAAACTCTTTGACCTCAGCCTTGCCAACATTTCTCCCTGCCAGTGATGAATATCTAGAATCCCACATGCTCTCCTTTACTTTTGAGGTTGATATGTCTTAAGCCATTATTGCTCCTACAAGATACTTCTCAATAACCATTTATACCTTCCCTGGAATATGAGAATGGAAGAGATTTATGAGCAGAATCTTAGAATTAATATTTAGGGATTTGCATGAGGAAGGAGAATAGAAAAGCAATGCTTGTATTTTCTTAATTCCAGGGGATAATGTGAGGAGATGCCACAAAAAGGGAAGGAAAATATACTGAACACAAAGAAAAGATTGCCTGTCTCATAAATTTTCTGACACTTAAAGGAGGAGAGGTTTAAATTGGCTCAGGGTTTCAGAGGATTCAGTCCAAGGTCAACCAGATTCGAGGCAGGAACAACATGGCAGAAGGGCATGTCAGAGGACAGATGCTTAGTTCATGATGACCAGGAAGCAGAGTGGGGAACGATGGCAGAGAGGAAAGGGCAACAAACCAAATAGAGACAGCAAGGTCACACTTCTATGACCAACCCAGAAATACCCAGAATTATGCTCCAAATCCCCCAGGGAGATCCCAAAGCCAGTCAAATTGATGTAATTAATCTTAACTGTCACACTCAGAATCAGTTCTTAGTCTCAATGCATATGGAATCTCCAGTATGTATTTGAGCTATCTATATGAGTCTCATCCCAAAAGAAAAAGCACACATTATGTTACCGACATCCTTGCTGGTTCTTCAGCCTTGGAAACTGGTTGCTCAAAACCAGACTGCTTTTGTGCTTTTCAACTCTGTTCTCATTTAGTTACTGATTTGGGGGTAATCCATGTAAAATTTGCATCAGGTAGGATAGTACCAAAATACACAGAAGCTCTAAAATGAAAGGTAAAATCATTCACTCTTTCAAGTAGTGGAATCACATCCCAAAAACTAGCAAGAAAAGAGATGGAAAGGGAAGAAGACATACATTCCACTTAAGAAAAACTCTTTTCTTTGAACAAGTATCCCCAGTGACAGCAAAACAAGACATTTTGCATGGTATTGTTTTTAGGACATGACCAAACATTCTACCATGATATGTATAGTATTCTTAGAGAGAGCAGGGAATTTTTAACCTTTCATGTGGCTTCAGATGTACAAGGTAGGACTGAAACATATGGTGAATGTTTAAATTTTTTAAAAATCATTATAGTGAAAACACATTCTCATTAAGCCCCTCAAAATAGTCTCTCACTTTGAACATGTGTTCCTTTTTTCTTGCCAATTTCTGAAGCAGTTCGAGAGGTTCTATTTCATAAGTGTCTTTAGTTGTGCTGTTGTACCTGCCTTGATGTCCTGAGTCAATTCAAAACATTTACCTTTCATAGTCATGTTCACTTTGGGGAGAAACCAGAAGTTGCACAGTGCCAGATCTGGTAAATAAGGTGGATGAAGACACACCAAAATGTTTTTACCAGGCTGCCTTTCCATTGGATAGCACTTGACTGCAGTATTCACCACATTTTTGATCACATGTCATAAGGAAGACTTCCAGAACAGTTTCAGAAAGTGACAAGAGTGATGGGATAAGCATGTTCAAAGTGACAGGGAGAGGGGTGGGGATTTATCTCAAGTGATAGAGCAGTTGCCCAGCAAGTACAAGTCCCCAAGTTCGATCCCCAGCCCCCAATGAATCGATAAACAAGGGGGAGCATTACAAGGGAGATTAACGGTAATGTGTCATTTATCATCATTTTTTTTACAATTTAAACATTCATCATATATTTTTGTCACACCTCATATATGTAAATTGCTCTGTTCTTTTTTAAGTCTGAAGGTCAGATATTTAATTTTTTTGTTTACAAACTGATGTGCAGCACTGAAGTGAATCTGCGTATTTCTCTGGCATGCTCACAGGTGTGCCCTCGCTCCCACAGCCCAGCGGTGTAGTAGGGACTTGTATACTATGTCCCTGCACTGTGGCCAAGTGGGATTTCACACCCTAGGGATTTTCAGCTATCATTTCAGTATCTCCTTGTTACTGAAATCCAGTTTTTACTCACTATCACTTTTAAAATATTCAGTAGTACAATTAGGAAAAATTTAGAAAGCACGTGAAAACTCCACATCAGTCCTGGTTTAAGTGAGGCTGTCAAGTCCTGTCAGCCGCTCCCTGTGCCCATACCTGAAGGGTGGGATGATTTCTCAACATGTACGCAGGTATTATTTCAGATTAAGATATGAGCTGGATGTCCTGTTTCAGTGTACTGCTTTTTATGTTTTTATGCTCTCATCTGTTTCTGAAAAAAGTCATTACATTTTAAAAATGGTGATAATATTCAAGCTTTCCCTTTAAAGTAATTATATAAAATGTCTTCCTCTGGAAGAAAATCCAAGGAAAGAGGCACTATTTCCTAAATTAAAAAAAAAAAAAAGGTTTTTTTTCTTCCAAAACAGCTATTAAATCTGAACTTACTAGTATTGAATTTGACTCATTATGCTGAAACTAGATCATCCAGCCTTCCAATGTTTTATATTAATAAATTAAAGATGTCCCAGGTCATAGGGCTATAAAGAAGAGAGAGCATTGGGCAAATATTTATTTTTCAATGAATAAGTTCTCCAAACAAACTATTCAATATACTGAATTCTACTTTCGTAGGAAAAAATGGCATTACTATATTTCATTTTGTTATCAAATTAGAGCATGTTTAATAAAACATATGGAGTGCATATTAAATACAAGTCTACTGATAATTTTCACTAGATAATTATGATGTTTTTTCCTGCAGGGCAAAAGAGATTCAGAGAGTCTAATTTCCATTAAAATTATGTGTTTTTACTGATATGCTGCTTATGCCTTCTACAAATCTTTAATTTTACATTAAAATAGATGCTGGATTTATGTTTCTGCAAGCAGAAAGCTTGAATTCACAAACAGAGACCCATGGCATGAGATAGATTCAAAGATATTTTACAAATAGAATATGCCAGAGTTAGCACAAAAGTCTGCTTTGGGGAAAACTTCTATTATGAGTAAAATTGTTGTTTGTCACTTTTATTTTACCAAGAGGCAAATTAGTCATTGCGTAGCCTGTTCTATTTTTTTCTTGAAATCAGGTCACTTAATCCCTTCTGGGATGTATTCAGAATGAGAGACTGTATTTTCCTCTCAGATTAATCTGGAGAGATTTCAAGTTGTAGGCCTTCATATAATAGGGGATATGGAAATGAAGTCTAAAATACCTGACACTTTTAATGATATGACTTCATTCACAGTGCCATTACTTGTGAATATAATTCAAATGAAAATATAGGCAAATCAAATCCCTACATGACCTGAGCAGCAATAAAGTTATATTCCTGCAATGTGCTCATAACTCCCATACTCTAAGTACAGCTGATAACCTCCAGTGCTGGCATTTGTCCATGGAAACTTGTTTCTAGGACATAGTGGTTGTTATTCATTCTTCCTGTGCAATAATCCATGTTTAACAATATTTATAATTTAAATCTAGAACTAGCTAAGTGAAGAAAATTCAAACGTGCAGGTGGCAGTCAATTCTTTATTCACCATCTATTCATCTTTTTTTGTGTTTCTGGGTACTCTGGTACTCCCCAAGGATGAAAGTTGAGGTTGCTTCTGTGTCCTGACCTGAAAGCTGAAAACTAGGTAGACAGACTCACACATACGTACAGCATTAATTCTCAAGTGCTCTGTAGTGAAGGGCTATTTATTTTGTTTTTAATTTCCAATCCACCAAGGATTTATATGTCTATAAAAATTTTAAAAAGTGATTAATAGAACATGAAAGAAAAAACAAGCAAAGGATGCAAAGTACATGCCCAGACTTTTATTACTTGACTAAACAAAGAGATTCTATTTTAATGAATATGAACAGAAAAAGGTACAGTAGAGAAAAATTGGTACAAGTTTTTCCAACTGTTTACTCTCAATGCCCGTGCCTTTCTCATCACAGACTGGCACCAGTTCATGAGCTATAAAGGAGAAGCGCTGAGATTCAACTGCTACTGTTGGCTTGTCTTTCTCCTCATTTGGTGTGTGCTGGGTATATATCACAGCATTGCTCAAGGCCTTGGGCTTGCGGGGCAAGTGCTCTACCAATTGAGCTAAATCCCCAGGACCTATCACGGCATTTCTAAATACTATGCTACTCACATTTCTAGATAGTATGCTACTCCTTTAGTAAAACAAGTTTGTTTGCTGGTTTATTTGTTCTCTATGTCTACTTATCCATTTCTGAGTTTGTAGCTGGGGGATGTCAGAAGAATGAGGAATTGGAATACAGAAAATGTAAGATGTGGTTTCTACCCTAAAGAAATGTTACTCAGTAGAAAAGACCAACATCAGGACTTCTTAATAAAGTGCTGTCTCACTGCAGTTTCGGATGAGCAGCAAGCCATAGACTACTTTCAAGGTGTGATTCTTCCTGTGCATCAACTATTGTCAGTAGGGACAAAAATGCTTCATGTGGGCTGGGGATTTAGCTCAGTGATTAGAGTGCTTGCCTTGCAAGCACAAGGGCCTGAGTTCGATCCTTGGCACCACCAACAGGCGGTACTAAAGTAGTTAAAGAAGACATTGGATGCCATAGAAATTTGAGTTTGTGAGGGAGGAAAGGGAATAACTATTTTTTGCAGAAAAAAAATACCATAATAAACTCTTCCATGGAAAATGAAATAGATTGTAGAGTTGTGTTGATTGAGAAGAAACTATGTGACTTGATTTCAGAGGACTTGGAACACTGAAGTTGAACTTTATCTATTAGACTAGAGGTAGCAAACACATAAAAGTTGAAATTGCTGATCGACAGTAAGTTTCTAATGCTCAGTGTTGAAAAGGACTCTCAAGTGAGGTCAAAAAAGAAAAGTATTGTCAGTGATTGCTGATGTCACCCACATTACATGTTAAAGAAACAGTAACAGATAAGTTACTATTTCAGCCTTAAAGTCATTTAGGCAAGTTTCCGAACTTGCCAAAAATTTCAAAATTCAGCTCTGCAGACCACACGGCACTTAACCACAAGTTTGTGCATTGAAGAGGAATTAAAGGCTGTTGAGTACATGAAAGTGAGTTTTAAGATGGAAAGCTATACAATTTTGAGTACAAAAGGAAACTGACCCCCGAATATGATCCCAGAACATTGATTATGAGAAAAAACCTACACACACAAACTTATTTCAAAAACATTTCAAAAGTCACAGAGTATTAAAGCTGAAGATTAATTTTAAAATATATTAGCCCCACTCTTTCATTTTAAAGATGTGGACACAGAGATATATATCAGTGCCTAAATGAACAGGAATGACAACAACTACTGTGTAGTTTTTTCCAGCCTCCATTTCTTTTTCTTTTTTCTTTTTTTTTTTTGGCAGGAGGAGGTTGCTGGGAGTCAAACTCAGGGCTTTACACTAGCTAGGCAAGTGCTCTACTACTTGAGCTAAATCCCCAAACCCCACCCTCCATTTCTGATATCGGTTTTTAAATCCTTAAATGTGAGGATCAGGAATTACAGATAATTCCAAGATATTGAGACTGTATTATTAGGGGTGTAAGTGGACTCACTGTCAATATAAATCTTTGAATTTTAACTCTGTTAACAAAATGTTAATAAAATGAGCCATTAAATACAATGTTTTTGTTAGTGAAAGTGTTTCTCCCTCAAAGATTTTAAGTCAAGATAGTGTAAATTAGGCTGCCATAACAAAGAGCCTTAAAATCTCAGCAATTTATCACAGCAAGGGCTTATTTCTTGCTTTTCTAAAGCACACATACGAGTTCAGGAAACTATCAAAGATGCTACCCTAAGTCGTTAACTTAATTTTCCATCCCTTCATTCGGGCAACTAAATGCTTTCTCACAAAATGACCACAACACTTTACTCACATTTCTTTGGCTTAAAGCAAGTCACACAGCTGTACCATCTTCTGGGAAGAAGCAGATATAGTCCTCTGTGTTCATGGAACAGGAGGTATAGGTAAATGAGCATAATGCTACCACCAATAACATACGAAATAAGCTTTCAAGGATGTAAAGACTATTGTGCCCCCAATGATGAATATCTTTTATGTGAACATGTTTTGCCTACTATTTTGGGCCCGAAGTTTTGTGTGATTTTTATGCAATTCCTGAAGGGATTCTAGTCCATGAGAATGTAAATAATCAGTAAAGCTGTGTTTTTCTATTTCTCCATATGGTGTATAGCTCAAAGGAGAATGCTGGAAAGGAAAAGAACATTTCAGATCTAGATGGGGACACATTTTATGACAACATTATGCCAAATAAACAAACATAAATTTAACTGACATCCGTTTTAGCAAAATAAAATTCAAATTTATCTACGTAGCTTAAACATAAAGATTTACTGATTTCCTAAGTCAGGGAACCAGACATTATGATAACTACATATGTGTCTATCTATATATCTTTTTTTGTTTGTTGGTTAAAAAGCTCACGCTTGTAACTTATGTTCTTGAAGACTTTTGAAGGGATTCTTTTAAAAACTGACATGTACTATGTCTGTGTCAGCTTTATTTTGTCTAATACCTAATTTTATGAAACCATTTTGAATAAAATAAATTGGAATGGGGATAAAAAATATGTGACACTTCTAATCCCAAATATTGATTGGGTAGCCACAACAGGAGAGAGAGAGAGAGAGAGAGAGAGAGAGAGAGAGAGAGAGAGAGACTGCTGATCACCAAGTTACTTGTAGCTAAGGTGTCAAAGGGCCACATTTTGTATTTTCTAGATTGGTATTTGTAAATTAAGTGTGTATTAGTGGTACACCCTTAATTTTGTTTTATACATCTCAAAAATGTCAAAAACCATCATGCCAACAGGGAAATGTCCGTTTACACAGACTCTATAGGAGACAAGCATTTTGTGAATTTGGGGAGTGGGGGCAGTGCAGAGGATCGAACTCAGGCCGTTGCGCTTGCTTCTAGGCAAGCACTGTAACCACTTAGCTAAATCCCTGGCCCCGCATTTTGTGCCTTTTAGGACCTAAAGTTTGTTCTCTGAGAGCGATAAAGAAAGGGCCTCTTTCCAGATCTCCCTTGGCCCTTGCTAGTCATCTGCAAGTGATGAACGGGATCTTCTCACATGTCGCCATCTCACTGGAGTATAACATGGCAGAGCAAGGAGCTCTGGCTCACCTGCACAGGTTCTCCAGGGTGAAATTTCCAGGACACGGGTGTTGTCCACATCCAACTTAAGTAGCAATGGCAACCTATTAACCAAAGTGACTTTGCTCACTTCTGCTCCCACCATCTGTCTGAGAATCTCTTTGTTCCATGAGTTGCAAGTGAGGACAACGAAAGTATCAGGGTATACAACAGTCCCACTGAAGGAATACTGTATGAGGGAAAACTCACAGAAATGAGAAGTATAGTAGATGCACAGATTTCACTCTGGTCAACACAGAAAACTGGCACAAGGCAGAATCTGGAGAAAGAATCCCCAATCTTGGCAGAAGGATTTTAAAGAGTCTCTACTGAAGAAACCTCAGTCCCCTGCCACCATATTGCCAGAGGCTCACACAGGACACAAGCAGGATGTGGCAGACTCTTGGCCCCAGCCCTTTGCTGTCAGCTCAGCATTTGTACTGTGGCTAGCAGCTTCCCTGCTACTGCAATGACTTGTGGCTTCAGTGTCAAGCCTTCAGTAGACCCATTTTGGGGGCTAATGCCCCCAAAAGCCAGAATGAGTTCCCACAGAGATCTGAAGGCAGCCAGTTCCTTCACCAGAAGGCTGGACTTCAGGGTACCCTCCTGGGGCAACTTAACCCTGAGCATTCACTTCACATCCCTTCCTTCTGGCTACCACTTGGTTATTAAGGTCTAATTTAATTGTGTTACTTAAGCAAGAGGCTATTAGCCTCAGTCTGTTTCCATACTTTATGTTCTTAAACAATAAACTGCTACCTATACATTAATAAAGCAAAACCTAAATTATGATTATATATTTTATAGTAGCCTCCTTTCAGCCACTCACAAACATCCAAGCTTCAAGGAACACAGACAGCCAACTGATGAGATCACACACAAATAAGGCGAATACCT
>PVJO010015996.1:0-43333 GCA_004026905.1 Hystrix cristata | reverse complement strand
GCTTAACCGTCAATCAAACAAAGGAACAAATGTGATTCATACAGGAGACTAGAAATATTTAGATACTTTAGGAGTTTTTTCACACACAATAAACACCAAGGTTTGAATTTCTGTATGATATACATAAACAATTCACTGGGAAATCCTACATCCAAAATTCTCATAAAATCTCAGCCCACATTCATACAGGCATTTTGGCACGCATCTTTAAGGTTCAATGAGTTCTTAGAGTGGAAGAAAAAAATTACTCTATGCAAATGTCAAGGTGGCTATATCCTGATAGGTGGCATAAGAAGAAAATTTTAACATTTAAAGTTCAGATCATTTTCAAGAGAGGAAAGCATCAAGGATGTGCTGTATCACCCTGGGAAAAGCTGAAGTGTGATGGAATAAGACAAAAAAAGATAATGGTCAGTTAGGTGAAAAGCTCACATACCTAAATGAAGGCAGCTGGAGAGTTCTCCAGAAAGTGAATGGCTATATGTGTGTGGAAAGACATGGATAACGTAGCCCTCCCACCAGAAAAGCTTCCAGAATCTTCTGTCAGTCCAAAAGAGACAGCTGAAGCACATCCTGAGACAGTGTACCTAAAACAGACTATTCGTGGAAATGTATCTCTTAATACCCTTCATCTATTTATGTCATATTAACATCTGAAACTTAAGATTTAAATTTAATTATAAGTTGTAACTTGACTATGTTATTACCCTGTGTCATCAGAGGGAAAGAAATCTTAGGGATTTCCTTGAAGAACACTTGCTTTGTAGAAATTGCTGGCTGCTCCCAAACTGGTTTCCACTTCATCGTAGACCACCGGTGGACTATACTTCCCAGTGGTACTTGCTCTTTCTTTGACCATGTATCCCAGTTCTGGGCAATAGCATTCAGGTGGAACTGATGGATATTACTCTCGAATCAACCCAAAGAAATGCCCGTGTATGTGTAATCCTCCTTTTTCTACCTCTTGTGTGAATTTGGTGTAGATGAGATAGAAAATTTGAAGGAACTAAGTTGAAGATAGCAAAAGCATAGAAGGAAGGACCTGGAAAACTTATGTTGTTGAAGCTCAGATCCCTCAATCACTGCTTAAAGGACAGCTTCTGGCCAATTTGAGAAATAAATGTCTACCCTATTTAAGTCTTTGTATATTTTTAGTTTCTTAGACCTAAATTTTATTGCTTTTTGAGGATAATTTAAGTATCTTAAAATAGACACCAAAAAATGATTTGGAAATTTCCGTAGTCTGAAAGTTTCCTTGTATATGTTTCTATTCAAAACTTCTCCTCTTTGGGAGAGTACGTTGGTTATATGTATCTTAGGAATTTATGCAAATAAAACTATGTACTCTTTTGATTTTGCTTCCTTCATAAATATTAGTAAAATTTATACATGCTATTGGTCAAATGTAATACATTTCTTTTTTTTCCATTTCTTTTCTACTAAATTGTAGTCCATTTAAGTATATCATAATTGCATATTTTTGTTTAGGAACATTTGGATTACTTTAAGATTAGAGCTATTGCGAAAACAGCTGGCAAGAGGAGTTTTGCAGGAGTCTTTTGGAACACACATGAAAATTATATAAATAACATCTACATACATTATATATACATGCAGAGATAATATACATATAATTATATAATATTTTAATGTTTGCAAATTTTCATAATAAAACTTAAGTATACTTTTAAGGAAAGTAGATGAGACAGACAGACGTGATGTCCTTTTACATACAACATACCGTGTGTTTAATGGCAAGAGCAATGAAACATTTGTGACTAGGTTCCTGAATGTGATTTTAATCCAGTCTTTCTAGATCTTCCTGTAGAAACCCAAATGTTAAGGAAAGAAGAATAGATTGAGTGGCAGAGTGAATGCAATCAGACTAACCCAGAATATGGTATTCGTCTGGAAAACAGAAAATAAGTCAATTACTTTATGAAAGAATGGGGTAATTGGTATACAAATCATGTAAAAATGTATTTAATATACACTTTTCTAATGTGATATTTAAGGGATGTGGTCACAACACAGCAGCCAAGTAACAAAGTATTATTGTTCTGAAATGTATTCTGAAGAATTTAGAAATGAAACATCTGGGAATTACATTAAAATATTTAAGTAAAGAGAATAAAAAAATTAAAATGACAAAAATGACAAAATGTTGGCTTATTTGGTCTCAAACAGAGGTTCATCATACTGTTTTATCTACATTTACAGATACTTGTAAAACACAGCAGAAATCTTTCATATAACATCATTTTAATAAAATGCTTCACAGAATGGTACCTATTATCAATAGCATACAGATGATTCATTCTTTTTTTTTTTTTTTTTTTTTTTTTTGGTGGTGCCGGGGATCGAACTCAGGCCCTTGTGCTTACAAGGCAAGCACTCTAATCACTGAGTTAAATCCCCAGCCCCAGATGATTCATTCTTATTAAAAGTTATTTTACATCATTTAAATTGAGTTAACAGTACATTTACTAAAATTCATTAAATGTTCAGATTTATGAGTTTATGTGTATTCTTGAAAGTTGTAAAAATGCATGATTTTTAATATTTTATATGAGTGTCATGAACTTTTATTCAATTTGCTCAAAATTCCAAGCAGTTAGGGACTGAGTTAAATAAATATCTAAGATTAAGATATCACTTTTCAATAATAAATTTTAAAAATGGTGTTGTCTACATATTATCATTTAATAGACACCTCTCTTCATTAAATGTTTTCTTTTTCTTAACATTAACAATGAGGGTTTTTAAATTTTTGTCTCTTGATAGTGTTACCAATAAAGGTAAATAAAAATAATAGTAAAATTTAAATCATTCCGATTCATGCAATTATTATGCATACAGTGTAAAGTCGTCTTGCTAAGATTTCTTGCAAAAGAATGTAAAGTTACTGAGGGTGCTACCTCTAGGATAGCAGGAAAATCAATATAATAAATTACATATTTTATATCCACATATAAATGGATTAGATACATTCTAATCATTCCCCGCATTCTTGTAAATTTCTCTAATCCAGGCTGTTTATGTCCCCCTGTAAACAAATACTTTCCAGATAGCTAAGTTTTTACTTTATCACATAGTTAACTACCATCTTTTATATACCATAACTCATTCTCCATTTATAAAGCTGTAGTCACATTCAAAGTTAATTGGAAACTTGAAATTTTCCCTGAAGCTCATCGAGTAAAAGGTCAGTGAAGAGGTAATAACAATTACATTAAAAAATGTGATATAATGTGAGAATGTTAATAAACTACTTCAGAGCTATTTTCTTACAAAATATTTTAAAATGTTAAGTGCAAAGTAAATAAGTCTAATAATTTTAAGGAATTTCTGAGTAGAAGGAAGAGACAACTAACATGCTTAATATGTGGCCTTAAACGAACCAATTTTGTTAATGGTAATGCAATTTGGGGATTAAAATGGGCATGGAAATACATACAGGAGAACCATGAATTGAGAAAAAAAAATATATATATATATATTTTTTTGTGGTGCCAGGGATCGAACTCAGGCCCTTGTGCTTGCAAAGCAAGCACTCTAATCACTGTGCTAAACCCCCAGCCCTTGGCTCACAGTTTTAGAACTCTTGGTTCATGACTGGTTGGTCTTACCGTAGGTGTGCCCAACATTTTGGCTTGTCTAGGCCAAAATGATTGAAGAGGAATGACATCAGGTCACATTTAAAATACATAGTACAGTACATTTATATAAATAAAACTTTACTTTTTATATTTTATTAAATTTTTTTTATAAAATAACACAACAAGCCCAAGTTTAATAATTAAACAAGAAAACTTATACAGGTGCTTAGTAACAATAAGCATCTCTGTCTTCACAGGCACACATAAGTGTAGGTAAACTGAAATACTATTATGAGTAATTGCTGTGATTTACTTACCAAGTCCACAAGCACATGTAGCACCTGATAAACAGATTTTGGAGGGGCCGGGGTGCTGGGGCTCGAACTCAGGGCCTTGCACTTGCTAGGCAAGTGCTCTACCACTTGAGCTAAATCCCCATCCCCCCTACACAGATGTTTTGATAGAACTGACTGTGTGGCCACTTGAGCTAAATCCCCAGCCCCTCCCAAAAATATTTTTGATAAAAATAAATAGACACGTTCAAAGAATTCAGCTTAGTTCCTTCTTCTTATGAAATTGTTATTAATGATTTAGAATTTTAAACCCAAATTTCTCATGTGCACTGACCTTGGAAAGCACCTTTCATCTACACCTAGGTGAGAGATTCCTCCAGGGTCCCAGATGCCCTTATTTCTAGGTTTGCCTCAGTGCTATACATACAACTTATCTTCCAAACCAGAAGGTGTCCGAGAGTGCAAGAACTTTGAATAATCGTGCTGGGAGAGTGAGCATCGGTGAACTGGGTCAGCTGGAACATCTGCTTGTCATCTTCCTGAACTGAACTATAGAAGATCAATTCTTCCTGTGGCACAACCGTTCCATTTCCTGTGCCCAAGCATGAGCGTGCGACATGGAGCTTTACTACAAAAACATCTGGCGTTCAGGGAAAGTGTTAGGTGCTCACCCAGCTATAGAGTTTCTAGAAGACATGGGATCCAAAGACAGCTCAGTGGAGCCTATCTTTGGCTGTCCCATGCTTTTAGAGTTCTTGTATATTTCTAGCCTTAAGTCAGTTTTCATTGACAGGGATACATACTCCTCCTTCTCCCTGCTCTCTTTCTTTGATCTGGAGCCTTCTTCCCCAGCTGCAAAGATGGCAGGAATAGGGTCAGTCTCCTGAACCTTCCGAGTAGATAATTGTCCTGCATCATGGTGTGGTTTGCAATGAAAGGCATTGACTGCCCCCACCATTTTCTTGCTAATTGTAGGTAGATCTGCCTAAAGCTGAACAGTCTCATCCAAGAAGCTATCAGCCACGTGTAACTGTGGAGAACTTGAAGTCGACTATTCTAAATTGAGATGTACTACAAGTATAAAATAGACACCAGATTTAAAAGTCTTGAAAATAACATATATAGCTCATTAGTAACTTCTTACTTTGATTAGATTTTCAAAGTAATACATCGGGACTGTTTGGTTAAAATAAAATATATTACTAAATTCACTTACCTTTTAAAAATTATAATGCTTTCTAGAAAATTTTCAGTTACAGATGTGGGTCATATTGTCAACTCACATTAGAAATCTATCAGTCCTGGTAAACCTTTCTGCTACTTTGTTGTTTGTTGTTATATTAATGAGTGTCTTGCTTTTTTATTTTCTTCTTTTGTTTTATATTTCATTGCTTCATATAACACTGTAGGAGATCATGCTTCTCAGTCAAGATGTTTCCCCTCTAGCCTACTAAATTTTTTTTTCAGGCAACTATACTATCTTTATATAGTATCAGTGAGACTTTTAAAACAAGGCACCGCACTCCCTGTGGGTTGACTACACATACATATTGTCAGTTGGTTTGGGGCACAGGTTAGTACTCAACAGAATGACCAGTTATTAGCACAGCACGCTGTAAAACAGGTAGAAGGTGGTCTGTGTAATATGGCCTCACTTTTTTGTTAATTTGAAGAATGTATCTCACATAACCTCTCTTGTCATTGAACTACACATTGTTCTTTCCGGTTCAAATCATAGGATGAGCAGTATTATCACTGTGCACTGTTTTGTGTAGTTCCTGTGAACTACAGAGCACTTTAGCTATTGTGGGATAAATTTTCCTCCTCTTCTTCCCCTATTAATTGCAAAGCAGAATGTTTCTCTGCTCTAAGAGACTATGAAAACTGTCCTCTTTTCATAGAATGTAGACATTAAACATTTTATAGCTCATACTGTACATCCTTTAATAAAATATCATTTATTTTATGTTATGTTTATGGATGTGTATGATTGTATATGTACATACATATATATGTGTGTATATATATATATGTCCAATATAAATTATAGTTTTCCATCCTGCTTTATCAATTAAAGTTATTTCCTAGGAGCTACTTTCATGTCATTTTGTACTTTGTGATGACTATTACTAGATGTCAAAAATAAATTATCATCAGAGTAATCTGACAGTTACTTAATGTAACTACATCTTTACTGAATATGTTAATATATGCACCTCTCACTACACACTGGTAAAAGTCTGAAAAAATAATCCTCTCTCCTGATTTATGGATAGAAAATTGACTTCTCAATTTACTACCCACTTGTAATAAATAAACTGACTTTAAATCTCCGTTAATTCTTCACTCTGCTTACATTAGTTTTCAGTCAATTTAATCCATCTCAGGAAATTCATTCCCATAAACATGGCTCAGAAGAAATGAATCATTGAAATCCTTTCCCCTCTGAAACAAACTGTACAGAGATGGTTCTGAATAACTGCCCACTGTTATCTCCCCCAGGGGAACTCAGGTTTTGGCTTCGTCGTCTCTAAGAAAGCAGAAAATATCATTTGGAAAATTGTTGATAGTTCGGAAAATGGAAAGACTCAAAATATGTTCTGGGCTCCAAAAAGGACACAACAAGAGAGTGAACAAGACGGTGCAGAGTGACCCCATGCCTGGAACTTATTCTCCTGCCTTTTCAATTTTCCCTCCTATCTGAATTTGCTTCACATGTTTAAGAAAGTATTTATAAGGCAGGACAATCAGTGGGGATTAGGAACAAAGATGAATTAAACGAGATTCTTATCTCTTTTGACCCCAAACCCTAACGCATACAGTTTAAACTGCTCCAAATGTCAACAGCGCAAGATAAGGCAACTGTCCAATGCATAGTTCAAAGTGGTTCAGCTATGCGGAATTGGAGGTTAGAAATGACCAGATTTTCCTTCTCAGCAATATGAATGAGAAATGATAATATTGATGGACACCAGATGATAGGATCAAACCTTTCCAAACACACTGAATATGGTAAGGAACAAAATGCTATTTAATTTTGCTTTCCAAGTGAACTCTTTTGTTTTTAAGAAATATAAACAAGTTTTTATGATGTTTAGAGATAACATCAGAATGAATACAAACCACTCTTCAGTATTTTTATATCCTTTCCACTGTGAAGTATCAATACAGAAGAAAATATAGCTTGAACAAAATTAAGAGTTGCTCTTCAGATAAAATAAAGAGTACTACATGTCTACAAAAGTAGAAACATTTATTATGTGGATAATTATTGAAGCTACAATTCATTTCCCCGGTCTCTCCTTCAGAAACAGCAGCATTCACAGAAATATTCCTTAATTCTGCTGTAATTGAGTGCCACTTACAGTGTTATGAGGCCCCAGCAGGTCAGGGCTATGTTTGGAAAGGAATCAAAGTTGTAACATAATGGGAGAGGTAAACAATTACTTGTCCTTCTCGTTTCTGCTTTGTACCACTTACTTGGGCATTTTGTAGACAAAATTCTTACGCCCAATAGAGTCAGATCTACTTTACCAGGTTTTTATACTATCTTCCACCACCTCTATATGCTTTATCAATTCAGCTCAATTAGAAGGAATTCTTCAAAGTTGAAACACTCATATTCTCATTTACCAGAGGGTGGTTTAAACTGAAGACATTTTTTTTTAACTACAAAACAAAGGAAGTATAGCCAATGGCCTAATCTCTGAGGTCAAAATATCAGTGATCAAACTAAAAATCGCATAGAATATTGGCACCATGCAAAAGCAGAGTTGTGTGGAGAGGCTGGGCTGTAACAGAGGGCTGGGCATTTGCTGGGGTCAACTCTCCAACAAATGCTCTTGCAGGCAGACTTGTGGAATGAGCTCTGTAGATCATTAATCCAAGCTCTGATGAGGTAAATTCTTAGAGATGAAAATAAAATCGATTCTGATCTGAAAAGTAGCTTTGATTAAAAAAAGAGATAAACCTCAAAATTAGAAACGAGAATCCCTACAGTAAGTATTGGCTATAGGGTACATTTTAATTTAGGCTACAGACACAGAAGAACAAGAACACTATTTTTTGTTGTTTTATCTTCTCCTGTCGCAATTGCATTCTGGAATTTGATTATGGAGGCAGAACGTACCAATGCAATGTAGCCATAAATGACAACTATTTATGGGTCCTTTCTAAGACTCTTAAGAAATAATCTATCTTGTCATAGATTAAATCTTGAAAAATAAAATATGGCTGATTCCACAGCATATTGAATATTTTATTAACTGTAATGTCAAATCATTTGTAAGAAAGTCAATTAAATGCAGAGGTTTCTTTTCTTTATACACATAGTGTTCCATTAAGGATAAAATAGAAATATCACATTTAAAAATAGAGTAAAATTCACATTATTTACATGAAATGTTTGTTTAAATAATGTTAGTCTGTTGCAAAATCACGGTTTAAAATAATTATTACTCTATTTTCTTTAAGAAATGACACAAGATATACAAGTTTGAGAATGTAGCTTTGCACTAGAATAATTGCCAAGCATGTGGAAAGTCCTGGGTTCAGTCCTCAGTACTGCTATAAATATGTCCTGACCTCTTAATTACTTGGAAAAGTAAGTAATATGTGTTGTGTGTGTGTGTGTGTGTGTGTGTGTGAACCCAAGAGCAGTGCATATTTAACTTTTGTCATTCATCTAAAAAGTCTATTTTATATATATCAATAAGTAGGTTATAGGTGCAAAATAAAACTAGTGGAAGGTCTGTACCTTCTATATAACTCTAAAAAGTTTGTGCTATTGAGTGAACAGTATGATATATGAAGTGATCTCTGAACCAAAAGCCAGAAACACATTGCTTGAGTTTTGATTTTATCATTAACCACTTAAGGATCTATGTAGCCAAATGTAATCCCCTGCCCAACCCTGGAAATCTCAAATGTTCCTTTTCTCTTTTGATACTCTGGTCTCTACTTTCCTTGTGCAATCCATTCTTTCAACAAACGTTTATAAGCTCTTGCTATGTCCTTTGGGATATCGAGAAAACAGTCATGAAATTTTCATAGAACATCCCCTACTCTCCTAGAAAGAAACAAAGGGTAATGCATGAGGTAGTGTGTTATGTATGTTATGAAGAAAACAAAACGTGTTGTGCAACCTATTGGCAATGTTTTACTCTAGATTAATTAGTCAGGACAAAGGCCATTACAGAGTCTCAGAAATGAATTATGAGGAAAAAAAAGTCTAGGAGAAAAGAATTCTGAGTAGACAATAAAAATAATGCAAGAATTGAGCATTGTGTTGGAAAGGGTAAAAGGAGAAAGTGTGTTAGTTGGCCTGGTAGCCAGCAGAGTGTACAGAGGCCAGCAAAGACCTTATTGCCCCATAAATCAGCATTCTTCTCTGTGTTAATTGAATCTTGAATACCTGATAGGTGCAGGAGGCATTTCCCCTTTCTCACATACCGCTCTACTGTGCGAAGAAGTCATCAGCGAAGGAAGAGTGGAGGGAGAGAGCCAGTTAGGAGAACAACAGGATGAAAGCAACAACTGAGGTGGTGGTCGAGATTGAGGCCTGAGTGGATTTGATTTAGGAAATGTTTGGAATGCGAACTTGACGTAACTGCTGTGATGTTTGGGGTCAGAGCAGTCCAGACAGACTCCCAGTCTTGCACAGTTAAGTCAGTAATGATGTCATTTGTTTTAATGAGTGTTTTGACTCTCATTCTTTTACTACAATATAATACCCGAGCTGGGTACTTTAGAAGCTAGAAAGGCTTTCTGAAGTCCATTTTTGGAAGCTAAATGTCCAAGACTGTGTGGCCTTTGGCGAAGGTCTCACGACAGACAGCTTCACAGTGGCACAGTGCATGCCCAAGAGACTATACGGTAACAGAAAGCTAGAGAGATTTGGGAGTCAAGCTTGCTTTCTTTTTGAATACAATCCATTCATTTTTGTCTGTTTTTTTAAATTTTTATTTTATTTATTTTGGGGAGAGGTAGCTGGGGATCGAACTCAGGGCCTTGTGCTTGCTAGGCAAGTGCTCTACCACTGAGCTAAATCTCCAACCCCTTAATTTTAATTTTTATTGGGACATGTTTGCAGTTTGTGCAGTTTGTACATGTTCACATCTTAATTCTTTTTCTTCTCCTTCCCCTCACCTCCATCCCCTCTCCCTCCATCTCATGCTCCACTTCTCTTTTGCAAAAAATTGATCTCCCTATTTCCTATTATCTAGCTTTTATTTTGCTCTTCATTTATACTTTGGGTTTCTCCTACAAGAAAAGCCATGCCATATTTAAGCTTGTGTGTCTGATTTATTTCACTTAGCATTGTGGTATCAAGGTGCATCCATTTTCTCACAAATGTCTTCAGTTTTTCCATCCTTATGGCGGAGTAGTACTCCATTGCCTATCAATACCACATTTTTGTGATCCATCCATCTATTGCTGGGCATACATGCAGCTTCCAGGATTTAGCTATTATGAGTTGTGCTGCTCTCAACATGGTTATGCACATGTCACTGTAATACAATGTCCTTCACTCTTTTGGGAACATACAGCAACCAATTCTTGTGGGAAGCAGGGTCCTCTGAAAACTGTATTAATTCCTTCCTAGGGTGACAGTCTTAAGGACATGATCACCTTTCTTACAATCCCACGTCTTAAAGTTTTGGCCACCTCAGTACCCCCATGTTGAGGACCGATCTCCCAACACACAGACACACTCAAAAATATCCAAACTGTACCAATGGAGAGAATACTAGGGAGGCCATTTAGAGGGCGACTCAAGAGTTCTGCTTTAAGTCAATTAATACAGAGGTGTTTCCAGGCATTCCAGTGTGGGTGAGAAGTCTGAAGCTATGGATTCCTGCCCTTCAGTAGATGTTTGGTAATGGCACTTACTGAGAAACTTTAAAGCCAAGAGCTTGCATAATAACTGGTCACTTTAATAGATTGTCCAAAAGATTTAGGTAGACTAAATGGCTTAGTGGCACTTTGGTCAGGTTGGATGTTTTCAAAACAGGTCAGCTGATCTACCTGGGGGATGGGCACTAGCTGGATCCAGTGCTCATATTTTCCTGGCAAAAACCCCCATAATACGATACATATAAACATTGAGAACAAATTCACTTCTCAAAGAAACATTAATACATAGTTCATATAGACTGAAATATGAAGCCCAAATTATAATTTATTAATTAGCCACATAGACCAGATATTTTCAAGCAAAAGTAACCAATTACTTTCACAGGAGGAAGAAAATAAAGTGAGCAAATTTAATGTAGAACCCTTCTTGGGTTATTCTATTTAGGTCTCTTTTCTGAAGCCAATTTCATGATAATTTGGCTTCACATATTAAAATTTCCCACAGTGAAAAGAATGCTACTCGTGTTAAAAGAATTGGCTTGAGACAGTCTTTCTCTTTCCAGAAATGATTTGCCAGCCACACCATGAATACTTTCATGAAGCTTTTCTGTACCGAAGAACTTATGAATTGTGCTGAAGAGATACTAGTTATATTCGTCTCAGTTAATCATGTTATACGTCTTTATTTCATGACCGTTTCATTCTTTGTGACTGAAATATTCTTCATCTGAGCAAATTAAGGACTTTAGTGAGACCTCCTTAATGTTCTCAGGTATATTTGTATGTAACTAAATTGTGGATCAACTGAAAGTCTGGGTTCTCTGGTAGCAATCCCGTCTTTCTTTGGTACAAGTCTTCGGGAAAATCTCTCCATGTCTTACAATATCACGAATCACTGAGCAAACTTTTAGTTGTGCCTGTTTAGCTGTATTTGAAAAGCAACAAAGACTAACTTTCTTTCCCCAACAGTAATGAAACAAAAATATATCAGGATAAATTCGAAGTGTCTATATAATCAATTAACCATATTTAGCCAACCATTATCTTTTGGTGAAATGCATTGCTTTTGTAGTAATTTTTCTTCAATTTCAGAACTCAGGTGACATTATTTTAGCAATTCATTCTTTCCCACGTGAGAACTCCAAAGAAATTATTTTAAAGGAACTATGCTTTACATAACAATGTATAGATTAGCTTCTAGGTTCAAGAACAATCCTCTTCTGTGTGGACTTTGCTTGTTCATAAATGTTAAGCAACGATTTAGAAATTCTTGGCCCCTAAGAATAAATCTTTTCATACTATTGGTAGCCAGGATTTCTTGGCTTTTTCCAGGAGCCAAGTATTTTTCAAGATGTTTTGTAAGAAATATTTGCTTTAATTGACACACAAAACTGTCAGGTAGATCACTCCCTCATACGGCAGAATTAAATAAAGAATATAGAGGTTAATACTTTACCTAAGTCCTCAGAACTATGAACAGATGACTCTAGATTTGTAGCAAGTGAGTCTGAGTTCAACATTCCCAGCCCGTACACCATTGCAATTGATTATGGAAACTCTAACACTCCAAATGTTCTTCATTTTCACTGAACTTCTGAAAAGACTCTTTTCCAAAGATTTTCTTTAAAGTTTAGAGCCATTTCCCATTTCCATTTGTAACACAGAAATTACATGCATTATCATGTGAAGAGACAGTGTTACAGTTCTTTATGTTGCGTATAAAACTATACACAATAGTTTTATAGGTAATAATAATCAAATTTATAAATGGAATCCCATACCATTAGTCCTGGGATTATTACTGAGTTTGTGTATAAATATATGCATATATATTATATATGTATGGGTGTATTATCCATAGGGAGATAGATTTTTTTTTTTTTTGGTGGTGCCGGGGATTGAACTCAGGCCCTTGTGCTTACAAGGCAAGCACTAATCACTGAACTAAATCCCTAGCCCCTCCACAGGGAGATAAAATGAAGACCCCAAGACTTCTTTCTTTTCATTTGTTCATTTTTGGTTTGTTTGTTTTAATTGACTTGCCATCTTTATTTGGGGCACACAGCTTAGACACAGCTTACAATAGCAGTAGCATCCTAGTTGGATGTCATGTACGAGGTACGTGGGCTTTGTGCTGTTTCTTCCTCATTCCCCTCATCACTCTTCAATCCATTGAGCACCTTCATTCTCCACGCTCAGAGTCCTAACTCACTGTGCCTAACATCTCTCACATGTGGACGAACACTATTCTGTTTCACAGTCGAGAGGCTGGGGTTAAAGGAATCCTAAGGATAGAAGAGGGAGAAGACCCTGACAATGTGTCCTGCATTCTTCCCTTTTCTGTTCTGCCCTCTCTGGTGAGTTACTGGAGGCTCATTTTATAAAACAAAACTGGAATTTTTCTCCCCACTTGCTTTCGCACAAGCTTTCTGCTCTGCCACCCTGTGTGATTCCTTGTCCCCAAGAGATTCCTCAGCAGTCAGAGAAAGTCCTCCCTCCCAACTCTCTGCCCCAGGCCCTGAAATCCTACTATTTTGTTTGAAAGTCCTCTTGACTTTTGCCCTCTTTAGGTATAGCAGAGAAATTCTAGACTGCGTATTTTTTTTTAATTTTAAATATTTTATCAGTACACCTTTGTAGTATACAATGATTACATTCCTTGTGGACAATGGGTACCTGTACATAACATGTTAATTCCTTTCTCAATCACATTTCCCCTGCTTCTTCCCCACTCCCTGTATCTCTTGGTTCCCTTCCCTTTTTCAAAAGATCTATGTTCCATTTATTATGATCTATGTTTTATTTTGCTCTTTATTTATATTTTGGTTTTCTCATAGAAGAGAAACCATGCAATAATTTAAGCTTGTGTGTCTGATTTATTTCACTTAATATTGTATTATGGGCTAAAGGTGCATCCAGTCTCCTACAAATGATTCAAGTTTATCCTTCTTTATGGCAGAATAGCAGCACAATTTATAATAGTTAAATCTTGGAAGTGGCTTATATGTCTATGAACAGATGAATGGATAAGAAGTGTGATATTTACAGACTTGTTAATCTAAAGTACTTATAGGTATTATGATGGTAAAGCCTTCCTGAAGTAAACAACGATGTACATTCATTAAATCCTCATTCTCAATTCTGACTACCAACTATAGCTTGGACCATTGCCATTATTGTGTGGTGTGGTACCAGCCCCGTGTGATTGTTAATAATCAGAACAGGCATCAGTCAACACAAGATGGAGTAACCTGCCTAGAAATTAGACACAGGCAGAGCGACCTCAACAAACTGATGACTAAATGCGGAGAAGTTCAAGTATTAAATTCTCAACAAACTGATGACTAAATGCGGAGAAGTTCAAGTATTAAATTCTTACTAAAGTTCTCAGCTGTGACTCCTTCATTCAAAACACAGTATATCATTTTTCTGAATATTAACATTCTTCTCTATAAGATGAAGTAGATGTTGCCGAAGTGAATTGCTTAAGCTTCCGTGAGTCTGTGTTTTGTTAAATTTTTGTTTTTAGCTTATCTTTCTAGAAGTTATTTCTTGAGCCTTTAAATCCAGCCTTTGACCTCCTTCTCTTTGCTGCTAAGGATATAGTGTTATCATCATCTGCCTTCTGAGATGCCACCATGAATCCAAGTTCACTGAGATTTGGAATTTAGGACTGGAGGAATATGTAGGTGATTGGAAGGGATATTTAAACAATTAAACTTTCAGTGCTTATTTATGCAAAAAATTGGGGTTCTTAAACATAATTTATATCAAAATTAGAGATGATTTTGTTTCGACCAAAATTCTCTCTCTTCTCTAAAATATCTGCAGTGTGCTATACAAGACTACAAGATCTTTACCAAAAGCAGATGCTGTGATGTGGGATGAAGCCATCATTCTGACATGTGGAATGTGCAAAACTCTGTCATTTTTTGGCAGCTAGAATTATATGTCTGTTCTGATAGCTGCATACAGAGACATAGACTCTTATCAGTGAGGACATATTATCAATTGTTTATTTCAATCTCAAAATCATAGAGAATATTCAAACTTGCATTTGGGCTCCAACAAGAAAAACTACTACTTCTATTCTATTTTCAGCTCTGATCAGATTGGCAAATAGTGTGTATTAGATCATATTAAGCTTTAATATTATGAAAATTGTTTTATAAGTTTCATGTGGATATTATAGTTTTTGGACTGAGAAACATGTTAGATTTGGGTATATTATTATTAGTGTTTTGAAATACTATCTAAAGCCATACTTTTAAATCCTAGTTCTGGCCAAAACAGACTAATTAGAAAGCGTAATGTGATCTTACTAGTCACAGAATTTTTTGTAAATGGTTGTATTTATGATCAAATGATAGCTGTGAAGACAACCTTAAGAAAAACACATTCAAAGTAATACTTCATGATTATATTTGAGAAAATACATGATATTTGCAGAATATTGTCAATTTCACCTAGATACATTCATCAAATAAATTTTCTGTTCTACAGATATCCTACTGTAGCAGAGTGAACCATAATTCTGAGGATGCAAAGCATCTTTAAAAAAGATTGAATTTTTTAACTGTTTAAATGGTAAAATGCAAATCTACCTAGTAAGATGCAGCAGGATTTTCCCTTTCTCTTGGAGATTTCTTATAGGGAAGGGAGAAGTGAAGGTCTTAAGATCTGGCTGATGATAAGACCTGGGAGCAGACACAGGAATGCACCTGCCTGAGAAACGTACAGAAATGTCTTCAGAGAAACTGGGAAATTATTAGGGGAATAAAAATTAAGTTCTTGAGAAAAGACTTGATCGTTATTTTGTCCCTTTAATCTTTTCTGTGTAATGTTACTTTCTCCTCCTTCTCTGGTGTTTCTTCTTTTCTTCTCTTCCCCCTGGACTGGTAACACTATGTCCAGTTTAATCAAAGGGGTCTTTGGATTCAGGGTACTAAACTGGTCTCACCTAAGTGTCACCAAACTCTTCAAAAGTGAAGTCCTCTTTGATAGGGTAATAAATGATGTCTCTGTTGAGCATTTGAACAAACCATCACATGTGATCCATTTCCTTTTCAGCTGAAATCCGTCTTACTTAAATCTAAAACAATATAGCTTAAAAAGGAAATCATGTAAGGGAGAAAGTCTGTTTTTATGACTAGTTTAATCAAAGAGGTTCAAAGGCATTGATTAGAAAACTGTGGGAGATGCTGGAGGGATGTCATAAATCTAGGACTCAGTGTCATAAAAATGATTTTGTTCTCTAACATGTTTTTATTTACTGCATCCCATCATAGAATTTTCACCTAAACCCTAAAATTTGTAGAAGCTTTGAAAAAGTTTTATAGTTCTAAGCAACACGGCAGAAATTTGATGTTCCTTACTACAAAAAGAATGAGTGTACAAGATGTATCCAGATCTTCTGGATCTTCTACTTCTCTGTTTGTCTATGTATGTATGTATGTATGTATGTATGTATGTATCTATCTATCTATCTATCTATCTCTTTGTATTTATCGTCAATAAAACCCTTCAATTGGCCTCACCTTATGCAGAATTTGAAATTATGCAGAAGATAAATTACAAACTCTTTGTAAAACATACCATGTCCTCTACATATAATGCCTTGCTACTGTTCTAACCATGTCTCAGTTGAACCAGAAACTACTTTGTAAAGAGAAATACTGTACACCTAGCATGAAATTGGGCCAATTATGAAAATCTGGATATTAATGTAAATATTCGGGAAAAACCAAAGTAGAACCTAAGTATAATCATTGTGGTAAGAATTAATTTCTGCTTTAAAAAAGGAAATCTCAAATTGTGCTAAATTAATTATAGAGGTTTCACCAGAATATTTGTACACAAAATGTTAAATGTCATATGATCATACATGGACAAAATTTTTTCTAGCACTCACATCTATTGAATTTTTCCTGAATTTGTTATGCTACTTGCTTGTAATATTAATAAGGTAATAATTTCCTTTCAAATTTTGAGCAATTGTAAAATTTTTGTCCTGTCTCCTCCACCTCAGTGTACTACTGATAGTTGTGGGTGTTATTACACAATTTTTGTCTCTGAAATGCCTAATTGATATACAGACATCACTCCTTTGATTTCTAGATTGGAAAATGTTACTAAAAATGATCATATGGTTCATTGGTGAGAATTCAAAAGTAAAACTTAATCTGCTAGGTGCTTTAAATATTTCTCAGGGGTGCACATATTATGATGGTTTTCAACACTTTGTTTCAGTTAGTTTTAAATCTAATTTTTTTTTTGCATATATTTAAGCCTTTAGACTTATACAGCAGCCCAAAGGAAAATGTCCTGGCAGATGGGGCCAGTGGAATGGTGATGGGCTACTAGATAATGAAACAATGTGCTAACATCTACTTGTCTCTCAGCACCGTATCATACACACTGTAAGATGCTTTTGCCACAGCCCGACAGCACCGGCCGTAGAGCAAAACCAAGAAAGACATACTCATGATCTGGATTTATTTCAATTCTGATTATTTTTTTCAGAACTCTTTACCTTACTTTAACAAATAGTACTAAACAGTATCAAAATCAGGAAGCCTAATCTGTAATATACGGCATTAATTCTCCTTTTGCTCCAGGATCCTCCTCAATGAAGAAATATTTGCTCCTCATTTTTAAAAACTCTTATGTGAAAATAGAACAAGCATCAGCTTATCTCTTTATGGTTCTTTTGCTATGAAAAAATATGCAGAAAGTAGTCACCCATCTTTCTAATTACAATCATTAATACTCTTACATATCAACCATTCCATAATTACTTCCTGAATATAAAATCAAAGGATAAGCATAGCAGATTGTAAGTCAATGGTCATTAAATCATTTATAGCCAGACACAATTATGTGACGTGTTTTGCATTGATTTTTTAAGGTATAAATATTCCTTGAATCTGATTTATTTTCTTTGTGTGTCTGGGTCATTCGATAGTCAGAATGAGGGAAGGTAACCTCCTCATTATATCACCAAATTGACAAATTAAAAAAAAAAAGTGTTTCTTTCTACACGTATATTTGTTGCATAATATGAAAAACTAGTATAGTTTAAAATACCATTATTTTATGCACAGCAGGGAAAACATATTAAGAAAGGTATACATTTTTCTGCCTTCAGAATTTAAGAAGTAAATATATCATCTACAACCTCCAACATGCTATTGCTATCACTGCCCTGGAGGGAGGCAGACCATGGGCATGTCCCTAGAGAAATGAGGAAGCCAAAGTATGGAAAGTCTGGGCAGCTGAGCCACCATATGGAAGCAGGCCATCTGCTGCCTAAGAACACCCTCCTGAATCAGTGTGCGAGCAAGAAATAAACTTTAATTGCAAGTGGATGTTTACCACCCATGTGAGATTCTTCTGTTACATTATAAATTTCTCTCTCTCTTTGTGTATGATAAAGGTGAAGTTTAACACCCACACACACACACACACACACACACACACACTACTTTTTTTCTAAACAGTTTTTTTTATATTCTTTATGCTTAAGGCTGGATGAAGTATGATTTATATTTACTATTATACATAAATATATTACAGTTTTTATTCTTACAAATTTTTTAAATGAAAGCATTGGTATAGTGTTAAACTACCTTTTCAAGATGGAAAGAATTGTTAATTCCCCAATAGAAAAGTTTTCCTTAAAATTATTTTGAGTTAATTGAATTAAATAACTAAGAACATAAAAAATTATGCTTCACGTTACAAACACTAGACCAAACAAACGAGCCACTAGTATTAAGACTAATTAGTATTAAGACTACAAATTGGTACATCAAATCGCCATCAACTTCCATTATAATTTTAATTTGATTGAACACACATAGCTCCAAAATATAAATTGTTCTTTCAGAAAATATTTTGCTGTGGTTAGCACTTGCGGATGACACATTTATCAAAACTTTATCTGTTTAACTATTTTTATTATTAGTTGCTAATCTTCAATTACTGGAACCATTAACTTTTGCAATGATAGACACACATTTAAATTTTAACCAATAACATTTGCATAAAAAAGTAACTGAAGGGTGTTTTCTAAAATATCCAGAGAACTGACTGGGGATTTAGCTCAGTGGTTAAAGTGCTTGCCTTGCAAGCACAAGGACCAGAGTTCGATCCCCAGCACCAAATAAAATAAAATAAAATAAAATATCCAGAGAACTGATGCATATACAAATGTGAATATTTGGATGCAGCGCTAATCACAAATTAGTTGCTGAGTAATATTGGACATTACTGAGGTTGCTGATTAAGGGAAGGTTAAAAAAATCACTCTATTATTGATGAAATATGAGTTTAGATATGCCAGAAGTGATCATAATGTTGGTCTTTGACTGTTCTTAGTTCTGATGCTTGGTGTCAACACATAGGAGCAGATTTTTGCCAAATGCTAAAGGTGAAGTTTAACATTTTGGTAAATTATTATTCTTTCCATAATATTTTATAATAGGTCACATCTCATAGCCTTTGCACATATTGTTCCTCTCTCCCTCTCTCTCTCTCTCTCCCTTTTACCTCATCTGTCTCGTAAATCTATCTTCAAATTCAGTCAAGGTATTTCCTTCAAAATATCTCCTTGAATGTTATATTTTTCTTTCTCTTAAACTCTATAATCCAAAGTATAGCACAATTTACTTGTTATAGTTGTGTCTAGACATAGATATACATACAGCCATACTAGAATACATCAGTAAATACTTGTTAAAAGAGCAAAAATTGAGTCCTGCTGTTAAATTGCTTGAAGTACCGCTTTGCGCTGGAGTCCTTACATGTACTCTTGAACTCCGGCTAATCGGCAACATCAAAAAGAACCAATTGCTGTGCAGGAATGATCAGCTCATAGGTCAGAGCCAATTTGTTGGGTTGCCTGAAAGCCAGGAAGCCAGGGGGACAATATTTACATATAAAAGAGCTAAAGAAGCCCTGTAGCCCTGGGACGGTTCCTGCCTTCGGTGTCCCCCAACCCCGCACACGCTTATAAGGTTGCCAGCCACCGAACTGGCTGCCGTGAGGAGGGGAAGCCAGCATTTGAGCTTAAAGCAGGAAAATCCGTGAGGAGCTGAGGATGCCTCACTTCTGACATTAGTTCTCAGTTCTGAGGTTCTGGGTGTTCTTAAGTCACCCCTCCACTCCCCCACTTTGTGGATTGTTTGATATTTAACCTTTAGTCCTAGGATAGATACAAAACAATAAAAAAAAAAAAATTAAAAAGCCCCTTTGATCTTTCCACTCATAGTAGGAACTTCTCCAGTTACTTTGCCTCCCTTTGGCATTATGAAGGGCTCCAACTGTTTTTGGCTCCCACCATCTAAAGTGATGCTTAGCAGGCCTTGTTCTGCCCTGGACCTGTTCTACTCGCTATAGGTCCTCCTAATAAAGAGACTGACTGGGGAGGCAGACTTGGCTCTGGAGCGGTAGGGGCCTTGAAAGGCTATTTTAATCTGCCAGTGCTGTCACATTCAGTGCAAAGGGACATCCGTGGAGCAAGTTTCATTTGAAGAAAAGCTAGAGCACAAGAGGAAAAGGCTAAGATTGACAAACAGAAAATCAAGACACAAATATTAGAAAATATAAATAAATTCTGATTGTCATTGGAGAATTATATTAATGGGCCAAAGATAAATGAATACAAAAGAGAAGCAATTAGAGGTCAGAAAACATTCTGAATGGCACAATTATAGAAATGAAACAGATGTGCTAAAAAAAAATACAATTGAGGAACTTTTCAGAGCAGTCAAAAGGCATATAATAAACCAATAGGTACTTGACATGCTAGTTATCAAACTTCCAAAAAAGTAGGGAAGAATAAAATAAAGGGAACAAAATAATTAAATCCAATAATATGACAGAAATCCAATATGCGATGGAAATTTTTGCACAACTACAGTAAGGCAAATGGTCTAGAGAGTCAAAGAACTCACTGAAGACCGAGAAGAATGAATGCAGATAGTGCAAGGAGTTCCGGAAACTGAGATTACACACAATGAAATCTTGAAGGAATCTTTGACAGTTTATATACAAAGGACTTGGAGTCAGAATGGGCCGGGAAGGGTTGCCATTAAACTGGATACAGTGATGCATGTGTATTTCTCTTGATAAAGAGAAGATTATTTTGGAAGAAAAGTACGGTTAAGTCAAAGAAAATCTATTTTGAAGACAAGATAAACATTTTCAAATAGTTATTTTAAAGTATATTTTTGTGGGGGCTGGGGATTTAGCTCAGTGATTAGAGTACTTGCCTTGTAAGCACAAGGGCCTGAGTTCGATCCCCGGCACCACAAAAAAAAAAAAAAAAGTATATTTTTGTGGGCAGGATAATCTTGACTTTACAGTGAGGAAAAAAATAGAATTACAAAATGAGGAGGCACAGAATCAAACCACGACCCTACTTAAGGTTCTTTAGTTCTACATCCTATTCATTAGCAGTGAGAAATTGACTGCAGTGAGAATGTTTCTCCAAGCAAGCAAATCCCATGCAATATATTGTGTAATTTTGACAATAGAGAAATGTAGTGATACAATAAAAGTTATAGGCTGAGAAGAAAACTAGGTAGAAAATTTAAAACACATTGAAGTACAAAGCAAAATACAAAGGGAAATCACTGTGAATTGTCAAAACATAAGCCTGCTCTTTCTCTGACACATTTATACTGACATTGGAGTATTTTTTTGTATATAATAAATTTATTTGGGTTTGAAATCAAATGAACCTTATTTACCTATCTGTAATACTATTCAATTTTCGGAATCAAATTACAGTCAAAAATTAAGATAGCCTTTCACAAAAAAATTGTAAAAAAATACAAGGTAGGTAAAAATCATTATTTTTAAAGACAGAAGCAGGTACAGCAAGATTAGCTGCTAATTTCTTCATTTTAAAGAGTGAGAGGCAAAAACTACTCCTTAAGTGGTGGAATATTTGAAGTTGGTACACATCGATGTATGACATAGCGATGACATGAAATGATCCTAAAAATAAAAGAATAAGCATAAACAACAGGGAAGATAGTAAAGAAGGAAAGGTAAGGAATGAAGGGAAAGAAGCTAAATTAGTATTTTTTACTATTTAAACCCAGTCCATAATATGTATATTTAAAAAATCAAGAAATAGATGTAAATACCTATTACTTTTGCTTAAGAGTTGCGGACTTTTATACTTATAAAACTTACTACTTGAAATTATTAAAGGCCAATCACTTAGGCAATGAGCTCCATTTGGTCCATGTGATGTTTGTCCTTTATATCAAAGATCTTTGAAAATGTGTGTATTTTCTATTCTGTGTTCAAAATGTGTCATTTCTGTGAAACTCTATAGCTATTGATACAACCATTTCCTCAACACTCTGTCTATTTTGTTAGATGTTTTGGACATAGAATGACTTACAGTCACTAAATAAATTGCAAATGATTAGTAAAAATGAGTTCAGCAAATTCTAGAAAGACAGCTGACAAAAGAAAACAAAAAACCTCCTCTTGAGCTACAACCAAGGGCCAAATATTTCACTGATACTGACCTTAATTTTTGTGACAACCCTGTAGCCATTGTACAGATGGCAAAACCAAGATTCAAAGACTTCATGTGACTTTAACAAGACAATAGTCTCCATTTGATAGCTTTCCCCCACCACCAGCCTTGTGCTGCTATTTTTACTTTAACTTGCAACTGGGATTCTAAACTTGAGGAATTTATTTGGAAAAATTTAGTCTCATTTTGGATCCTTTTTTTTTTCACAATCTGGGATAAATTAGATGAAAGAGTGCACAACTTATAACTTGTGTACTCTGCAGGTATTATAAAAGACCTGAAAGATAAATCCCAGCATTTTAACAGGTGTCACCGAAATGAGCGGTGCCACCAGCCCCATTCAGCATGTTATACATCTAAGTTACTAACAGACGTGGCATCTTGAGCAATTTCAACTGAGATTACTGATAGAGAAATTGCATGGGCGTGATCCCCCCCCCACAAAAAAAAACAACAAACAAAAAAACAAACACCAAAAACCTGCCATTTTTCTTATACTTTATGATTTGCATTGAGCGCTGTCTAAAATATTTAAGACTACTAGCTGATTGTAAATTTTCAAGACATTCATTCACAGGGTGTCTAAATTAAAAGTAATAGGCCAACTCAAAAATAGGATGCTTTTTCATCAGAATATTTAAAACAATTGATGAGGTGGGTCTATCAAAACACCTGGTAGTATTCAAGCGAGGCTAGCAACTCAATCTCCTAGGGACAGAATGAGTTAAATTGTAGAACCCAGTACAAAATGATAATGTAGAGTCCTCTTTTAAAAATTACTAAGAATTTCAAGAGAGAAGCAGCAGAATATTAAAGAAAGTCGGGAACTCTTCAGAAGGCCTGCGGAGGTCTCAGGCTTGGGAAGCTGACCCTACATCGGTGGGCAGTCTTGAAAAGCTGCCCTCACGGTGAGCTGGATTGCCCGAAGGAATGCAGGTTGAGTATTCCCCTACCTGACACTAGGCATCCCGGCAGTCTCCCCTGACTTCCTATGGCATTATCAAAGCACCTAACACCCTTCTGAGCAACCCGCCAGTTAAACACTTTCGATGACACTGTATGCCCGTGATCATCTCTCCTGGATGAGGAACCGTCTAATGTTCCAGACAGCTGTTTAGTTAACATATCGCTGTATCGCTCTTATAATGCCTTCTCCTGCTTTTTCTTTTATATATTCTGGAACTTACTCTTCCTTTTGTAGTCCATGCAACCCCCTCCCCCAGGTATTGATCTGTATTTTGTATTCTTATGAATAGGCCCCAAAATTGTAAAAAAAAAGATTGCCTCAGTGTATTAGTCAGTGTTCTACTACTATAAAGAAATATGCAGGACAATTAACTCATAAAGACAAATGGCTAATTGCAGCTCCTGATTCTGGAAATTCCAGTCCAAGGTTAGGGGGTCCCGTTCACTTTGCAACACTGGCAAGGAGAGCGAAAGGTGTGAGGAGCGTGTGACCAAACAAACTGAACATGTCAGGAGTCAGGAGTGAAAGTCAACTCGAGCGAGTCCAGGCTCCCACAGTGCGCTTGGCTGGTCTCCCCCCAGTGACCTCAGGACCCGTTTCCCAAAGTTCCACCAGCTACCAAGTAGCAACCCGCCGAGGACCCGCCCTTTAACACAGGGGCCTCGGGGGACATTTAACATCCAAACTATTGCAGCCTAAAGCCTGAGCGCACGGGTTCTTAGGATCGGTCACACGTTTTACGGAGATACAGAAACAGCACACTCAAGAGGCCTACATTTTCCCTGTGGTGAAGTTGGGTTTCAGTTCTTACTGTGATGTTCCTTGCTGCTTATTCCAGTATTGCTTCAGCGCTGCAGATGTGGACACTGAGGCACGAGTAGGTAAACCCTTTAGCAACTCACACAGGCAGGGCCATCGGTCTGTTCTGAGATTCTCCCTTCTCAGCTTTGCCCTTCTAGCTTACTCCTTTTAATGTAGTGTACAGACACAGTACAAGATTGAAACGTGAAATTATATAGATTTATTCCTCATTTTTTTCTGCTACTTTTCATACAATTCTTTTTCAGTCTTTAAACTCATTTTCTGTGAAATATATTTTAATGTCATTCATTGGCAACATTGCTGTGACCCTCTTGGTAAACACGAGAGACAGAAGAGCGTCCTGGTCCTTGAAACGTTCTGGTAAATGTGGTTTGAAATAATAGTTTGATTTAAAGAATAATTATAGCCACTGATACCTCTATGACACTTTGCATGTTGTGCTGTATTTTAAATGTTTCGTGTGTACTGACCTATATGAGCCTTACATGAGAGAAGTGTAGTTAGGATCCTCTTTTACAGAGGAATGAAATTAATTACCAAGTTCATATACTGATGGTTCAATACTGTCCCACCTCGTTCTGGACTCATGCTCTAAGTCTTCTATTGTCCTATAAACACATGTATTTCTCTTTTACATTAGAAGATCTAGCAGGTCCTTTTTGTGTCTAAAATTATATGATGTCAGAGAGGAAAACATCATCTCTAAATGACATTCAAATAATTTCCATTAATTATCAACAATGCAATTCTGTGTTATTTTACATGGAACTAACACTTTTTTACTTTAAAAACATTCAATGATTGCATACAGAATTAGGAAATTTTGTTCTCATTTAATGCTTACTGTGAATATAGGCACAATGATTTTATTATTCTGAATCTATTGACTGCTCTTCACATATCCTGCTTCGGTAATTAGGACAAGTTGTAATCAGCCACATTCTAAATCTTCTCTTTAATAACCTTCCTGGTTTTATTTTCCGTTGTTCCCCTTAAATTTAATAGTGCCTTACAAAGTTTGAGATTTTCAGGGGAACTGTCATTTATTTAGGAATAATTATTAAAAGAAATTTAGCTCAAGGTGTAATTGATTATGTTCCCTTTTAGGCAAAATTTTATATTGTTCATTCAGCCCCTAAAACTTCTCTGTTGGGTGACGCTGCATGAATTAAACTTTGATGATTTATGTTATAATCAGTTACATGGTACAGTATCTAAAAATAATATCTTGCTATTAAATTACTTTTACTTGCTTTTACTTTTAGAGAAAAATTGGTTTAAATGTTTTTTTATGGTTAAAAACCAATTAGCTGAAAAAATCAGTAAAGGGTAAAACATTACATGCATATATCAATGATAGTGCTACGAGTATTAGCCAGTATGCTCAGTTTCTCCTGGATGCTACTATGTGGAGAACTCAGTAACTTGTCAAAATATTTTTAAAATCCTAAGAATATTCTTTGGGTTTCGGCATTATCTATATTTCTTATCGTGTTTCTGAAAACGATGTACACATATATGTATAAACAGACATGGAAATTAAATAATTGAAATACATGCTCAGAAATAAGTTTCTACTTCATTGTTCTTTCTATTTAATAGGACAAAAGAAATTAAATTTGCTTTGTAATGACAGTTTTAATAAGAATAGAAGGTAAGCTACAATGAGGCAGAAATATATAAGCCACATATCTAATAAGGTACTTAAGTTTAGAATATATGTAGAATTTTCTAAACTCAATAGTAAAAAAGTGGGCCAATATAATTGAAAAGAGATTATGCCATAGAAGACTTATAGCTGCCATCACTATGAGAATACATTCAAAATCACTGACTGGCCACTATGAAAATATGATTTAAAGATGAGATGAGATACCACTACACACATACAGATGACTAAAATAAAAAAAATAGAGGCAGAGGGGCTGGGAATTTAGCTCAGTGGTAGAACACTTGCCTAGTAAATGCAAGGCCGTGAGTTCAATCCCCAGCAACATGCCCCCCCAAAAATAATAGAGAGCAAAACAATTTCAATCACTGGTGAGTGTATGTTACTCTCACCATTGCTGGTAGAACTATCAAGTAGTACAAATGAGTTTGGAAGTTCCCTAAAATGCTAAACATAGATTTTGAAGAAAAAAGTTTGATATTTTTGTCAAGTTTAATGTAAAGTAAAGCGATCGTATGTCTGGATATCTAATTTTGAAGAATGAAAATTTTACAATCACACAAAGATGGATACAAATATTCTTTGTAGTCTTAGTTGCGTTGCCAAAAAAGTGGAAACTAGCCGAACACTCTTTATTGAGTGAAAAATTAAACAAGCATCGGGATAACCACACAATGGAAAGTACCCAGCAATAAGAGACATAACTATTTATAACCAAAACATTTTAGTTGGCTCTCGAGGACATTTTATTGAGTGAAAAAGCCAGTCTCAAAGTTTTATACTGAAGGATTTTGTTTATATCATAGTCTTAAAATAAAATTTTAGTGAGAGCAAACAGCTCAGTGGCTATCAGGGGTGAAGACAGATAAGCTGTTCCTATAAGGGGAGGCAGGAGGCTTTCTTTATAGTGATGAAGAGTTGCATGCCCTGGTCCTGTGGCCTACAGAAATCCCCAGATACGTTAAAAGTTTCATAGATTTATATGCCAAAATCAATTTTATTTTTAAAACTGATAAAATCAAAATAAGCTATGTAATATGGTCAATAATATTTTACAAATGTCAATTTCCTGGATTTGACAGTGTGCTCTTTTATGCACAACAGTAGCCTGGGGAGACCCTGGAGGAAAACTGTACCAGAACTTGCTGGGCTGTTTTTGAAACTTCTCGTGAGATTACTATTATTTTACACTTTTAAAAAATGTAGAAAAACAAGTAAACTCAGAATGCTTGCCATCCACATATTCTCCGTTTCAAATTGCAAATTTCAATATGGATTTTAAAACAAGTTGGACTTAGCCAATATCTTCTCTAAGACTTAATTACATTTCTTTGTGAAAAAATGTACTTACGTAAACTCCATGGCAATATATAATCTTTAAAGCTAATGGGTACATGAATTAGAAGATATACATGTGTCATGATTGTGGGAAGAACTTTTATGTTTGGAATTTAGTAAATATTTGAACTGGATTAAGAAGAGATTATGCATGGAATGAAAAACGCATTGTTTTGTGCTATTTATACATTTTTTTCTTATTTTTACGGTGGCGGTAAATGTTTAGCTAAGTGATCACATAAATTGTTTCATTTTAAACCAGAAGACAACTAGACATGATAATAAAGGTTGTAATTTATTTAAGGTAATTATTTAATCATTACTCATTTTAATTGTGGTAGCAGAACAGTGTGGTGGATACAACGATTCCTTATGAAACTTTGTTCTCTTTTTCCTTATCTGATTTCATGGGCTAAATTTCTGAAATATAAGAGAGAACCAAGTAGGTAAAATGTTCGTTTTTGACTTAAGTTCTCTCATTTTCCTGAGACTGCTGATTTCCATAGTAAAATGTAATAGGTTGAGTAGATCTTTTGTGAAAAATCTATTATAATATATTTTTCCAGACAGAATAATTACCTAACAACAGGAACAGCATGTTACAGAAAACTCACTATTATCTTTTCTGAAATGAGACAGAACTTTTCAAAAGAGGGAGGAAATAAATCAATAGACCACACTAAGCAATATGTTTTGGGACAAAAGAAGTTTAATGAAAGAGACACCATGATGGTTGGTTCTTTGTTATGTGGACTGATGATTACTGTTAGGATAAAAGGGCCAAGCATTATTAGAAATTTTAGGTAATTATTTCAATTTATTATTTCCTTTCATATCGAAGATGATATCTGATTTAGATGAGATTATTTTTTTAATGTGTGCTGCAAAAATTGAGGGTGAGAGAAAGAAAAAGAAAAACTGCTCAGACCATGAGGCAGAAGATACCATCCAAGTGATTTTTAAGAGAGTAGATTTAAATATCTAGGACAATAAAGAATTCCTGATTATTAAAATATGACCTATTAATACAATAGAAATCCTTGCTATTTCCTTGAATACTATACTTCAGGGCATTTTTCAGTCTATTTATTGATTGTCTGATTCCTGTTAGGTACAATATTAAAGCAGGATTAAGCCTGGCCTCTATCCTTGAGAAAAATGTATTTAATGGGCAGAAAATTACACCATTGCCACTTTGTTGTACAAGGTGAGCTGTGTCCCCCCAAAAGACATAGCCAAGTCCTAACTCCCGGTTCCCTGAATGTGATCTAATTTGGAAATAGGGACACTGAATGTGCAATTAATGTTATTATTGTTCTGGATTCAAACTGGGTTCAAAAACCAAAGACAGGCAGGTGCTTTTATAATATGAGAAGCAGTCACAGAGACACACACCACGGGAAATCCTGCTTCACACCCTCCTCATCCTGAGCAAGCGGGCCAGTCCAAACATATTTTCACAGTAACAGAGAGTGCACAAGTGTAAGACAGAGACATGCGAATCTCTTAAGGTCTAGATATGGAGCTGCTTCCTATTTATTGCTTTATTATACTGGCAACACCAAGTCGAGGCATGGAGACATGTTCTCTACCACTTTGATGATAAAAGATGCGGGTCCGTGAAAAGGGCCTGCTGAAATGAGACAGTGATATAATTGACCATATTTGGCTTCAATGTAAAATACATTCCCATATTTTCTGTTTTTTCAAGACAGACTTTCTTCAGACTCTTATCCATCCTTTTTGAAAAATGTTCTAAATCTGTAATCATGGGATTGTGCTTTGGCCTCTTTTCTCTATTCTCACTTTTAAGATTTTCTCGTCCAGTCTCCTAGGGTAGGACGCAGGTAATGAATGCTCCATAAATGTAGTTCTTTTTACTGATGTGGCCCATGTGCACACAGGGGAGCTTGGCACATACAGTGGTTATCCAATGAAATAGGTATCTTTTGACTATATCTGTGAATGTGATGACGATTCTGCTACTCCTGTCTTGATCGCGCCTTTGAAGTCAAGACACACGTATGCCCCTGCAGTTTCCAGATTTCTACCTGAGTGCCAAAATGTTCAAATTAATCTTTCAAAAACTTGAATTAAAATTTTTCTTCTCAAGCTCTCTTCAAACAAGTGAATGGCTAATTCATTCTTCTACTTGTTAATACCTTCAACCTTGAAGTTACACTCAATTTCTCCCTTTCTCTCACACCTGATATTTGTAGTGTACATGTATGTATCTGCGGCCACTTTGGAAATTGATGTGGCAATCTCTCGTAGTTACACATGCTCATAGCAGCTTTTTCATACTAACCACAGCTGGAAACAACCCAACACAGCCTCCCCGAGGTTGGAAAAAATCTCTCCATTAGTAAAAGAATGGATAAACAGAGTTTTGATTTCATACAATAGAACACTACCCAGAAATAAAAGATAGCAAACTATTGCTACATGTAAAAAAAATTGATGAATCTTAAAATATTATGCTGAGGAAAGGAGGCCAAGATAAAAAAAATACATATGATAACATTTATATCAATTTCTAGCACTCCATGGGGAAGAATCAGAACTGTATTTGCCTGGGATGTTGATGATGGATTAGAAAGTGGCATGATCAGTCTTCTGTGTTGATTAAAAAATATATAGAGAGAAAAAGAGAGCGAGAGACAGAGAGAGACAGAAAGTCAGACAAGAGGAGAGTGTATTACCCAGGTATAGCATATGCGACTGACAAAATTAATTGAATTCTGTTTAAAATATGTGCATATATATAATATATATGTATATATTTTATGCTGCAATAAAATAAGAAAATATAAAATGCTATACAGTGTGTGTATGTATATCTCTCTCTATATATATATATATAATACCCAGAATGATTATCACCCAACTAAACAAATTGAACATTAATACTTTGGAATTTACACGTGATCTTAAATGTGTCCACCTATCATTTTTCCTAAGAGTAAACAATACCCTGAAATACTTACAGTTATTTAGTCTCTTCTGTTTTTCTTTACGTTTTAGTGTATATATATATATATATATATTCACATATACTGTATATGGACATACATTTCATATACAACTTCATCTCTAGTGACTATTGTATAAATTTGCATTTTAACTAAACAAAACTGTATTCCCTGCAGGGATAATTCTTCAATTTATGATTGTCTTGATAAGAGCTATTTAATTTTAATGTAGTTAAATTAATCAAAGATTTCTTTTACAATTTGCGATGTTTGTTTCTTGTTTTAAACTGTCAACTCTACCCTGAATATGTGAAAATATATGAAATATTGCAATTTTTGTTAAAAACTTGGCTTTACAAATTCAAATCCTCTGAGACAAGCACAAATCATTGATTTTTATGCCTGGTAGGATTTGATTTCACTTATTTCCATTTGAATAATGGTTGGGACTAGGCCATCTTTTTGTTGTTTACTCTCCAGTGTTCTGTCATAAAAAGTGTGTGTTGTATTTCTAGAGCCTGATTCTAGTGCATTGCTCTACTTTCCCACCCTTTTGTGACTAGCACCCTGATGTAACTGCTAGAACTTTATGAGTATCAGTTTCTAACTGGAGGTCTGTCCCTTCCTTGCCCTTCTCTTGTTTTTTTTTTTTTCCACTTTTTCGGGAATACCTTAAGTATTTCCACTGATGTTTTACAACCAGGTAATCAATTCTATGGGTGTGGATTTTGATTAGAATTCAATCAACTGTACAGATCAAATTGGTAGAATTAACATCTTAGCCATGTTGAATTTTCCTATCTATGATATGTGCTGAAGTTTGCTTAGGTCTATTTAGATATTAGAAATTAATATTTTATCATGTCCTCCATAAATATATTGTCCATTTTCTCTGAGAGCTATTCATTTTCCCATAGATAAGGTACGTTATATTTTTGCTTCTACTATAAATGACATCTTTTTACATTAGCCTTTCTACTGTCTATCCTTGATACATAAATATGCAAGAAATTTCTTTACATTTTCAAAAAAATATACTCTTAAATATAATAATCTGTCTGCAGTGATTTTAGGTTCTCTATATAATCAAAAATATTATCTGATAATTATTGACAGTTTTTAATTTTTCTTTTGAATTACTTTTCTTATTCTTGTTTAACATAACAAGGTAAGGATTCAGTTTAAAATAGAAATAATGATCTTATGGTATTTGTCATAGTCTTTATTTTAGAGTGAATTATTCTAATATTTCACCATCAAGTATAAAGTTTATGAAAGATTTTTAAAATTTACTTTTAATCAAATTGGTTTAATTTTAATTAGTGCTTGAGTTGCTAAAATTGCTTATCAAGAATGGGTTGAAGATTTTCTCAAGTAACTTTATTTAACTGGTGGAAACCATTTTTTTTTTTTGACGTTTACTCTGTTGGTATGGCCAATATCATTGATAAAGTTCCAATTTTACATCAACATTGGATTTTCCTTTTCCAGCATGAGACCAAATTGGTTATAAATTATTTTGAATTTTACTAATCTGCAGTTGTGTAGGTGTGAAGTGTCCTCCAGTGCAGTTGTCTTCAGATGTGCAGTCTAGCCAGGGATTTAGCTCAGTGGTTAGAGTGCTTGCCTTGCAAGCACACAGCCCTGAGTTCGATCCCTGGCACCACAAACACACACACACACACACACACACACACACACACACACACACACACAAAAGATGTGCAGTCTATAGAGGTGACTGCATTACGAGGGAGCTAACCACATCGAGTGGATTGACCCACTAATGGGTTTCTCAGCTGAATAGTCTGGGAGAAGCTCGTACCTAGCAAGAGGATGTAGGTCACGCAGCCTGCCTTGGAAGGGTGCATCTGGTCCTCATCCCTTCTTTTCTGGCTCTCCCCTTCTGCTCTGTTTCCTGGCCTCCATGAGGCAAGTGACTCTCTTCCATACAGCCCCTCAGCCATGATATTTCTGCCTCTGAGTCAGCCACTCAGTGACTGAAACTTCTCAAAACAGGACCGGAAATAAACTTTTCATCCTTCACATTTTCTGAGGTGTTTCACAGTGATGAAAAAAAATGACTAACATATAAGCTTTTGTTAGCTTCTCACAATATGCTTGTGAATACTCTCAACATTTTTGTTCTTTTTTCTCTTTGAATGAGTTTGTACAGCAGAGAAATTATCTGTTTGTGTGATCATTAAATATCTGAGCCCAGTATTGCCGTTTTTGAAATCTTTTAAACTACTTTTAACTTACTTTTTAAAACTTTAACTTAATGTATGGCTAGGCAATCATTAATTTAATATATTAACCTTTCATTCTGTTTTTCTTTAAGTTAGAATTTGTGTCTATTTATAAAAAGTGAACACTAAAATAACGTAGATTTATCAAAGATGGAGAGGATATCTATGACACTTAGCTCCATGCATCAACTATAATAAGCTGTAATATCCAGTTAGTCAATTAAACACAAATCTAGGTGTTGCTGCATTTTGTGAATGTGGTTAAATTCTACAGTCCTGTGACCTTAAATAAGGAAGACTAGTCTTGATCGTGTGGGTGAGCCATATTCAGATATATATGAGAGGAGAAATTCTGCCACATGACATCAGCATCGACTCCTGCCCAAGAATTTCCGACCTGACTTCCTGGTATACAGATTTCAGACTTGTTGGCCTCTACTATCACATAAGCCAATTCCTCCACACCTATTCCTCTATTTCTTCTGTTTCTCAGGAGAGGCTTGACTTACAGTGTTCTAGGTAAACTCTAAGTCTCTTGGTTCTTCCTCTGCCTTTCCTTCTCCCTTGAGCAGTAGCTGCCACAGGCCTTAGGTTCTTGAGGGCCAAAGACTTTTTTCAGCCTTCTCTCATACTCTGTTTTGCAGTAGACTTCTCAAGACTGAGAAGCATTTTTATTTTGTATATCAGATAGTGGGATTCCCGGCTGCAATGCTGCTTTTAGAAGCCAGCAGACTGGTAAATCCAATCTTCCTCACCAGGTGGGTTTTAATCCCTGTGAGACATTTATTATGATTTGGGGGCTAGATGTGTCTCTTTTCTCATGTCTGCAATGGAGTCTATATGTCATTGTATACTGCCTTCACTTCCTGACTGCACCCACTGTTGTCTATCTCTAGAGTTAGGGAAGGACTACTTCATTTTCCCTGTTATAATTTTCTATTGAGTGGGGTCTTTTTAGATTTTCTTTTGATATAACTGTTTAAAATAAAATGAAAAGGTTTAAGGTAAAAAGTTTGTAAATGTGTCATTTGAAAGAAGAATTTAGGTGATTGTTGGCAAATAAGAACATACGATATGCACTGTGTTCTCTGTGTGTTTTAAATTTCTGCTTACTCCTAATGTCTTGAATAGAGAGGACAATAGCACACACTACTAATAATGGGAACTGAATGTTTAATTGAGGAAACAAAATGTTTTGAGAGTCCTCAAGGTTAACTCTAAGTATACTTGTAAGCCAAGATTCTCCATTTGGAAAGTGGGAAAATTATAAACATATCCAGCGAGGTCCTCTTGCTCTTTTATGATCAGTTTGCTTCAAAAGCTTTTCTTTTACATAGTCATTGTGAATAATGTTAGAGGATGAAAGAAATGCACATTTGGGTCTGAAACAAAGAATAAAACCTTCTGGAGACAATTTACAGAAAGAGTAGAAGCCAGAGATTCGTTCTCAACCTGAAAGAAGAAGAGGCCACAGCTAATAAACAAATGAGCCCAGTGCTTGTAGTTCATGGTTGGGGTTTCTCAAGCCTGATCCATAAGTATGAGTTTCAGAAACACCATCCATATCTGTAACCACAGAAGAAAAACCAAGGTGTAGGATTGTTTGTCCTCACTCACGAACAAGTATTTGGCACTGAGACAAGAAGTCTTTTCTTGGCATGTAGTTTTTACTGGAGATTCAGAGCTATGTATCTCTAAAACACATGGAGCTATCTTTTCCCACAGCCACCCACATGATTTATTATAGAAAAAGACTGATTGGATAATGTCAAAGTGTTAACATTGGACATCCACTATGGAAAAAAAAAGCCTTGATTTATGATCTCAGGAAACTGGCCTATGTTTGCTGGTTTGATTAAATATAAAAGAATAAGAATTGTGATTTCCCAATGATCATCAAATTTTTAGTCATTTGTTCCAACTAAAACTTTCAAGTATACTTGCTCTCAAATATACTTTTTCTAAAATTTTACCATATGAGGCCCTTCTTCTTTGCTCATTTTCAATCCTTGCATAGCCAAAGAATAGTGATGTTTATAAAATAATATATATTTAAATGCATCTGGAAAATTTGCTTTCTATGTTCTTTTCAGTCAAATGTGTATTATTATATTCCATCTATTTTCTAATATATAGCAAGAACATTTTATAGCTCAGAATATATTGAAAGTGATATTCTTGAAAAAATACAATTATGCTGCCTCTCAACTCAAACATTGGCCTAAAGCTAAGGGGAATATAAATTCAATAGTATAAAATTCAATGCATAACTATTTTATATTTACAAAATGTCAAGGGTAATTAAATATGAAAACAAGATGCATTTTTAATAGCATTAATGTATCCAAACTGAAATTTCTAAAGTCCTCCATCTTAAGGTCTAAGATCCATGGGTTTCCTCTCTCATAACATGACTTTGACCTTTGATAATCTTATTTATAGAGTATAATTATTTTATTGAAGTTATGTAAAAATGAAAGGAAAACAGGTAATTTTATTTTAAATATGTTCTCCCAAAGCAGAGAAAACATGCACAGCTCTAACAAAATCCCGAGATTCAACTTTTCAAGGTGACTTGAATCTACAATTTCCACTGAAAATGAGAACATAGATTGTCATAACATGTTTCCATGGCAACTATTTTTATCCTGCAAATAAATTAATGAATCGTATGAGAAGATTGACCTTCATCAGCGTTGCACAAATAACTGCCTTTCTACTTATGAAGTCTGAAAATTATTCAGTGTATGTTACTTTAATCTTTGCTCATGCATAACAACCAGAATAGTGGTTGTCTCTTGGTGTACATAGCAACTAGTAGTATGTAGGTAACCAAACGAGATGAACAAATGACCCAACCGTGACAGGGCAGGTCTGAGTTAGCTACGTTTCATGTCGTTGGTAAGGACTTTGAAGGCTAGAACCCCTGAAGATGTGAAATGGGACCAGGCGGGGATGCTAAGGCTAGAACCCCTGAAGATGTGAAATGGGACCAGGCGGGGATGCTAAGATCTTTGTGTAATGAGAATGGACTCTCTCAGGTACTAACAGCCCCAAATTGACACAACTGATGCGTTGTCAGTGCTATATATTTTAATTATTATGAGTAAATAAATTCACATTAAAAATATATAAGACCCTTTCCATTTTTAATTATTACAGCTCTAAAGGCCTAGGGCTAAGTTGCTTCTGTGGTTCAATATCACTCTCAGTTTCTTAATCTCTTAATATCTCAGTTGTTCTGGTATAAAATAGGAATAATAGTATTTCTCCTACTTGCTTGATGAGTCTATTTTCAGAATAAATTAAAGAACTGAGGCAGTTCCTTCCGCTAACCCGCACACCCTTGAGTAAATATAGTGTTTGTAGGCGACCTGAGTCATTTTTCCAATTATCCAGTCTGGGAACTTGCACTCAGAATGCACAATAATTTCTGTAATAACAGTACCTGTGATATCATATTAATTGCTCCTGGTGATGAGGTTGTCTTCATTTAAGAAGCTGAAAATGGCAATCTTGGCACGTTTAGACGTGTAACCAGTGTATCATTTAACCTTGCAGTATGCATCTCATTGAGATGGTGGTTCTCCCTCCTTTTTAAAAAAATAATACCTGCCCCTCCGACTCCACTTTTACCTATTTTAAAATATGTTTCTCAAATTCTTTAACACTGCTTTTATTCAGCAGTGAGGGCTGTGGTCCCTTTTCTTGTAATCTGCATCAGAAGGAGTCCGGTGAAGTTTGAAAGTGGGGTTAAAAGGTGGCCTGTCACTAGCACGCTCCTACTTTGAGCCCTGGGTTGCCATGGAGACCCCTAACTCCCCCATTTTCATCCCGCTGTGAGAAACCAGCTACAGGGAGATGTCACACATGAGCTACTGTCAGCTGTCCTCTCCGAGTCAGCCTTTGTATCCTCCTAGCTCAGCCTCCAAAGCACAGGACCTTCTGATTAGCTCCAGCCGGAGTTGATAATCAGATCGGACCATGATGATGATGGTGGTGATGTGTGTGTGTGTGTGTGTGAGTGTGCATGCATGAGGTGAGTAGGGTTATCTTGCACATAGGAGGAATGTTAAGAATTCTTGTTCGGCCAACTCCATGCATTATTTACAAACACGGTTCCCAAATTCCCACTGAACCTGAGATCTGTGCCCTTTCTCATTATTCTTGTCCATCTTTCATTAGTAAACTATGCTGAAAGTGAGACCATGTTGCTTCTAAATGTGGGTCATAAGAGGTGATGTTATTTTTGCCTTATTGCTTGGGAATAAGGCACCTTAGGCACCTTGTACCACCATTCACTATGCCTCACTGCTGGACTCAGCCTTGAGGTAAACCTTTACCACACGCTCTTTGACAAGCCTGCTCTGCCCTGAGTTCACAGGACGCATAGGCAGCTACCCTGGATCAGGATAGTGCAAGCTGAATGTGACTTCCGCCTCAGCTGACCTTCCCACATTCTCACCTACAGAATTATGATCAGAAATAAAACTTTCATGCCATAAATTACCTATATTTTTCAGAGTACAGTTTTTAGGTTTTGACAGTTGTGTACACCTATAAAACCCTAGGCTATCAGGCTATAAAGCAGGTCTAGAAAGTTATCTCGAATTAAGTAGCCCTTTGTGAATAATCTTCATTTTCTTTCTAATCCTTTATCCATCCTCACCTCCATTTAATTTGGATAAATGCCCAGGAGTTGGATTTTGGATTATGATGGGAGCTTTATTGAGGCACCAAGCATTCTGAGTTCTGTTATCACAGAGTAGTTTAATTTGCCACAGGCCTTCTTGAACTCCAGTTCCACACTGTACACTACCCTTTGCAATTAAGTGCACCAGGTAGCTCGTTTCACAAGTGGAATATGTGTAATGGTGAAGCCATTCTTCACCTCTTTCTCCTCCCGCTCGGAGCTGAATGTTGAACTTCCAATCCAAAATGGAAAAGGTTCAAAACCATAAATGCCCATATGCTTGGGACCCACTGAAGTAAAACTTCCTTATGTCCATGTATTGTGCCTCATCCATTTTGCACATAGCTTTTCCCTAACCAATACTTTTCTTAGCCAATTCTGTTGGAATTCGGCATCTTATTCTTTGAAGAAACATAAAAATCAGTAACTACGCCTCCTAAGCTGTTGAGAAAGCCCAATCATCTTGTGGAGCTTGGATTTTTAACAGAGAAAGCTAGTTAGGCGGGTGAAGGGTGCTGATCGATCTGCAAAAATTATAGGAAAACTTCCCCTGCTACATCTAGAGGAACCCTCAGTGTTGTTAGAGCTTTGGCAAATAGCATCATTCTCTGCCTAAGGATGTATCTTTACTATGCGGCTTTCATTTCACAAATCCATTTTATGTTAATGTATCAGTCACTTATCCATTTCAGTGTTCTAATTAAGTTTCACTCAAGTCTGGTGGGCTTGGATTTTTGATGTTTGTGTATCAAAAGCATGCATTAATCTAATTACTGGATCTAAGTTTTGACTTTAAAGGGTGATCTTATTTTCCTCTTTATGTCCTTAAAAGTATGTCATTATTGCTCTTCAAAACAAAATCAGTAGAGGAAAAAAACATAAAATACTAACTTTTTTGGTAACCAAAGAAATGCCTAAAAGTAAGAACAGTAGATTGTAACATGAATACGTCTTCAAATGTTTAACATCTACTGTTTAATTACTGGTGGCTTATCATTTCCTATTTGTTCTGCTGAGGCTCAATTTGAGGTTTTACTGCTAAAATGTTTTCATTAGGTTGCAGCATATTTCATATTTATCATACGTAGTATAATAAATCTTTGGCTATGTTTTAATTTTTACATTAATATAATGCAAAGGGTTTAAATCCTTCACTAAGTGATTCCCGAAGTCTAAAAATATTATCTCAAGAAATTAAGAGTCAGGCCTTTCCCTGTGCCTATAAGCCCAACACTCTGGGAGGCTGAGGAAGGAGGATCACAAGTTTGAGTCCAGCCTGGGCAACTTAGTGATTTAACAAAATCCTGTCTCAAAATTAAAAATGAAAAGGACTGAGGAGTTAGATCAGTGTAGAGGCCCTGAATTCAATCCCCAGTACTGGAGAAAAAAATTAGTTTGATGTCATTCCACTGACCTATTTTTGTTTTTGTTGCCTATCTACCACAAAAATCATAACCCAAATAAATGTCAAGACGTTTCTTCTCTATAATTTCTTCTAGCACTTTCAATTTCAGGACTTAAATATTTCAACTATCATGAGTTGATTTTTGTATATTGTATGAGAAACGGGTCCTGTTTCATTGTTCTGCGTGTGGATACAATTTTCTCAACATTATATTTGAAGGGACTATTCTTTCTCCACTGTCACTTATTGATACTCCATCAGAGATCAACTAAACTTGAGTACGTGGTGTGAATTCTAGTGTCCTTATTTTGTTCCTTTGGTCTATGCATCTTTTTACTCCAGTATCATACTCTATTGATTGTGATAGTTTTGTAATATCTTCTAAAATCAGGAAGTATGATGTCTCCAGATTGGGTCTTTGTGGTAATTTTGCTTTGGCTATTCAGGGTCTTTGGTGGTTTCATATAAATTTTAGGTTATTTAGTGAAAAATGATGATGAGATTGTCATAAGGATGGCATTGAATTTGTAGGTTTTTTGAGTAGTATGTACACTCTAATACTATCCCTGTTTGGACTCTATGAACATTAGTTGTCATTCCATTTATGTATATTTTAAAAATTTCTTTCATTAAAGTTCTGCAGTTTTCATTGTGACAATCTTTCATCCTCACGATTGAATTCACCTTTAGAGACTGTTTTGTCAATTATCATGCCAAACCGAATTTTTGAAACATTCTCTTTGATGGTGTCTATCAAAACTAGTGTTTGTGTGGGAGAAATGAGAGCTGAAATATCTTATTTTCTAACTTACTGATATCATTTCATCAATGAGGTGATCTTAATAACAAAAAGAATTTCTAAAGTTTTCAGACAAATGAAAAATACATTGTGATTTTTCAGACTTTGATATTGATGTATTGATATCAAAGATAGTAAGTTATCCAAAAGGATTTGTGCTTCCTTTCCATAGAGTAGTTGTTATAGATCTCCTAATATCGGTGATATCTGTTAGGATTTTGCATTTTTCTTATTTATGAACAATGTGCTTTTAAAATCTGTCAAATCTACAGAAAGGGTGCAAGAAGTGAGCAAGGAGCCCTTTATAATAATAGTCTCAATTCATTATTTGTTAATATTTCTGTGTTGTCAAGCAAAAACATACAAACATCTCTTGTGGTGAAACACTTGAAATATAATAAAGACACCAGGACATCTCATAACTAAACATAGTATCTTTAAACAAATGCACATAAACTCTTTCTTCTAGATAAACACAATTCAATTTATTATTCAGAAAATGTAACATTAATGTAGCTCATAAGCAAATCTATCAAATAGCCAAATAACTTCACCATATTCCCTTGAAAGCAATCCAGGATCCAATAGGAGAGTACCTGTTGCATTTTATTTACATTCCAGTCTGTTTTCTCTAGAACAAAGTCCTTCCTCTGTGTCTCTCTGCTTTCACGATGGGGCAAAAATACTTTATGTCACAAATTCTAATATAAATAATGTTTTATATGAACAATTTCCTTTTGTTCGTTTCCTTATGCTTAGATTCAGAATGGATTAATTTGAGGGGCTGGGGAGAGTGGACAGAGATGCACACTGTTGAGGTATATTTTCTAGTGGTTACATTGGTAGGATTCTAGAATTGTCTTCAATAAATGGTATTATTTCTCTCACCACACAATTAGCTCTGGGACCAGGCTGTAGGGGTCCCTGGCCTCTGTGAAGACATGACAAAGTTTCTAGACCTATACCCAAGTTCAGCGTTTTTGCTCATAGTAAGTACCCCAGGCAGGATGTCATGTTGATTGGCCCAGTAGTCTCAGCCCACATCTCTGAAATAAACCCCGAAAGACTGCTAAACTTAGTGGCCTGTGGGACAGAACTAAGTGGTGACTCCAGAAAGATGTTGGAAAATGTTCTTCAAAATGACCACTGCTGGTTTCCTCAGGACTCTGATACTCACCCCCAGATTTGGTTATAAAGTACCTCCAATCGCAGCAAGCCTTTCGCAACAGAAAAATTTCGTGGGGCTGAACTCAGGGCAGTTGCATATTTGGGGATTTGTAAGCTCTCAATACTGACTGGTAATTCCTCAATATTTTGTTAGATCTTTGATGCTAAGATGTCTTTCTCTCTCTTCTTCTCTTTCACTTTCTGCTAAGACCTCTCTCTCTCTCTCTCTCCCTCTGTCTTCCTCTCTCTCCTACTTTCTTCCCTCTGTCTCCCTCTCTCTCTCTTCTTATGTCTCCCCCCCTCCCTCTCTCTACTCTCTCTCTCCCTCTCTTCCTTTCTCTCTCTCCTTCTGCTTCTCTCTATCTCTCTCTCTTTATCTGTCCTCTCAATCACATTTTAAAACACGTATTTATAGGGAAGTTTCATCCCAATAACATAAGGTGTTTATATAAAATGAGGAAATATTACAGATTTTTAAGTAGTTTATCAAATATCTTTATATTTTTCAATTAATTGCATATATCACATATTTCAGGTTTTTTGCTTTTCATACATTCTGCTTTATTCATTTTTTCTATTTGTATTCTTACTGTATTCTCAATCACAGTTATTAATCTCTGAGGCAAAAAATCCACAATTAAGCAATTTACCTCGAATTAAGATAAATTTACAACATGATACAATTATTTTCTTCTGTTTTCACTCATCAGTCTTAATTACCACACTCCATTATGGTTTGGGAAATTAATTTAGTGGGTCATAATCATTAAAAAATTAACATACTATTGAAAAAAATGAATGTGCAGCACAGAGCAAAGAAGAATAATTTTCTGAAAGTTTGTTTATGTAAATAAAAACATACATAATTTACTTTATAACCACTGAATGTGGAAAAATACAAACTCTGTATGCACATATGTATTCTGTGTTAAAATTTTTAAGAAATGTCAAGTCACAATTTTAAAGTTTTATTTTACTAATTTAATGATCATATATTGTATGCCTTTTGATTTTGAAAATATAATACAATGAGGTAAATTACAATATAATATATTAAATGTAAAACAATATCCTCTTTACTTGGCTCCTGAATATACTCTGTTTTGCTTATTTTCTTTCTTTTTCTGACTATGTTCTTTGAATACCTTTAAAGACATGATTTATATTTGATAAGTCTTCTGAGGTCTATTGTGAATGAGAACAATCTTTATTGAGCAATTAGATTTAAATGAAAGATTTAAATTGTATTTTGATATAATTTTCTTTCAATACTTTGAGTATATTACTCCACGGCAGGTTTCCCTCCAGGATGATTTTTAACCACTTCAATGTCAATGTGATTTTCTTCTTTCACTGGTTTTCAGTTGTTTTTTTCCTCTTGAGATTACAAAATATTTCATTTTCAGGGAGAAAAATGAACAAAATCCAAAAGCTCTCTTCTAACCTATCTTTGGTACATCAGGCTACCAATTCCTTGACCTATCTGCTTGTAAATTTCATCTGTCCCTAAGATCTTTTGCAAAAGAGAAGGACACCACAATATAGATGAAGAGGAAGAGGGGATGGAGGAATGAAAAAATAATTAAGATGTGCTATGTATCACGAGGAAAGTAGTCATCATGTACTGCAAGCATATAGTCATAAAAGTTAAAAATTAACCCTCAGAAATTCCATACAATTTCTGTATTACATTTCTGATCCATATTTCTTATAATTTTCTGATTCTCTTGAATTAAATTGCTAGGGGTGTGAAAGCTGCCAGTGCATGTTCATGGTCTCGTCAGCCTGACCGATATTCATGTAGAATTTTAATCAAGCCAAGCTGCGAGAAAGAAGCGTACTAAGACTTCATAAATAATCAGTGCTCAGGTCAGCAAAGTGTGACTTTCTTCTTGTCCCTTAAAATTAAATTGTTCTTGTTAATTTCATTACTGATTTTCATGTTGGAAAATGCAGCATGGGTCATCTTTTTAGTCTTCAACCTACTAACTCCTATTGACTTTATGCACTGTCAATCTTTTAATCATCAAATTTCATTCCTGGCTTGAATTCTGGGATCATATTTACTTTTGGTCCATATTCTACATTCCTCAAAACTCCAAATCACTTCATTCACTAACCTTAGCCTTAGACATTTTTGTTACTAGGATATGTGTAGAAGGTACACAACAGTTATTAAAAATTCTCTTTACCTTAACAGAAAGAATGTGCCAAATTTCCTATCCATGCATCCATTTACATACTAGGCTTTTCCAATGGCACATTTTGAAAACATTACTAATTCAACCTGCTCACACTAATGTTACTAATATTAGTGAGTTCATGGATCTCCTTAACATGATCCACTCCTGTGTACCCTTTCTACCTAATAATTGTTTCACCACTTCAGTTACCTAAGCAATAAAATACAGAAACCTCCTAGTTTTTCCTTTATCTTATTCTAGTTCCAAATTCTTTCACTCCGGTTATGTCTAATCCATTAACTTCCTCTGATTCTGTGCTGTTAACATCTCTTAAATCTGTATGTTTTTCTCTAACTTCTCAATCTCCTAATTTTGGCTTACATAAATTTTTACTCAAACCATTGAAATAGTTTGTTTTCGGGTTTGTTTGTGGAAACATCTTTCTCTAATACATTGATAGTCTTGTATATAATCCCAACACCATAGTTACCCTGCTCAATACATGGCAGGTTGATATCATCTGTAGTATATCTAAGCTATTCTCTCGAATTGTTTCTCTGATTTAAGAGACCATAACTGTAAATAAGGACAAAGAGGTGTAATAGATATTATATAAAAGGAGGATGGTGTGCAGAGGAGAGGAGTACTAGAAAGAAAGAAGGGGAAAAGCAGAAAGGCAACAGGGGAAAGAGAGGGGAAAGGGAAAATATGGAAAATGATGAATGAACCTGCTATAAATAGGGAGGGAGGGAGCAGAGGGGA
>PVJO010015995.1:0-43385 GCA_004026905.1 Hystrix cristata | reverse complement strand
TGAGCTGCTTCCCATTTATGCCTAATTAGCATACTTCACAGTGGCTGTCCATACCATGAGATGAGTGTTAGATTATCTTCCCTATGTTTGACAAGTATACTAAATTCCATTTTTGTGAGCTAAGCCTTCACAGTTTGCTGCTCTTGTACCATGGCTGGCTGCTCACAAAGCAGAAAAATTGGACAGTGTTTCTGATCAGATAAATATGGGCAAAGCTATGCAGAAAAATGCATGTCAGAGAAGTGGGCTTCTGGGCAGCTGAGGTACGAGCTGTGTGGTGTCCAAGCCAGGAGCAAGCTTGATGGAACGAAAGGAAACTGTGGAGTCCCATGATGCTCAGGTCAGTAGAACTGTGAGCGCAGCCTCGCTGGGCGTGTGCTGACTGGCCAAACTGCCACAAAAGGAATCGGTGCTTGAAGTCATAGGTTGACTTGACTTCACTTTATATGTCATGTTCTCACCAAACTCTTGTCAAATTGTTTTCATTGGTAGCTCTCCTGCTTCAAATAAAACGCAGGAGAAAGAGCATATCATAGGGGGAGGAACTTGACCTTTGGAGAGTGGAGGGCGGTACATAAATGAAACAAAAATCCTATGCCTCAGCGCAGCTTAAATACCTGTGACCTCGGAAAGGTCAATTCCTATCCCAAGACCCAGTTTTCACATCAGTGAAATGAGAGAGTTAGACTCAGGCCAAAGACAGTTCTAGAATCCAGAATATAAGTACTTCTGAATAGTTTAAGGTTGTGATTTTTGGCCTGCACTGGAAAATAGTGAGCACAAGTATGCAGAAGTTTGCAAAACCAAATATGTTTGTGATTCTTGATGAATCATCTGATTTGTTACCTAGGTGTCCACAAGCCATTCTGTGGTTGGTAGTTTCGTTTTTACTTTCAGTTTTTTTCTACAATTTTTAAAAAGATGTTAAAGGCTGCTACTATAAGCAGGTAACAAATAATTTGGTAAAAGAATATTACTTCGAAACTGCTAATTATGAATAAAAGATTAAACTTTTAAAAATTGATTTATGTACACAAGGCTTTGATTCTAATTTATATATCATAATGTATTGATTTCAACTGATTTAATGAGAATCACAAACAGGCGGTGTATGTGGCTTTGCTAAGTTCTGTGTATGTTTTATTCTTAATTATTGCACTCCGCAAACCAAGAATGACAGCCCAGGCCTGGGATTTAGCTCAGTACTTAGAGTGCTTGCCTAATAAACGCAAGTCCCTGAGTTCGATCCCCAGTACCAAAAAAAAAAAAAAAGAATGACAGCCTTAAACTGTCCCTAGAAGTAGTCAAATTCTCGCTAACTGTCCTTAGTCTAAAACAGTTGTTTTTGTACGTGGCTGGGTTAAAATCATCAGTGCTACGTGGTCTTCTACACAGATGACAATAACAGTGATCAGATTCTTTGTTTGACTTTGTTTGTTCAAGAAGTCCTCAAAAGCCCAGTTTTTAATCATTTTTTCAAGAGAGTGCTGAGGCTTGGTAAATTAACTTGCCCTGGGTCATAGGCAGCCGGTGGTGTTCTAAGGACCTACACCCAGGCAATCCGAATGCTGACTCAATTACAATATGTCTTTTCTTAGTTATGTCATACCTTGTTTTATCCTTTTCAGCCAAAATACAGGCTGCAAGAGAAAATGAAATGTGTTCAGTACACTGCTTATTCCTACTGCCTTGAGCAGGGCTTGGGCTAAGGGGACCATGTAGGGCTGTTAGTTTGTTCTGCTGCTATAACAAAATACCGCAGATTAGGTCTCATATGGAAAATGGACATTCAGTTTCTCAGGATTATGGATGCTGGGAAGTTCAAGGTCACAGTGCTGGCAGATTTAGCATCTAGGAAAGCCACGTTCCTTTCTTCCAAGATGGTCCCTCCTCACTGAACTCTCGCAGTGGGGAGAAGAGAAGAGAGAGGACTGCTGTGTTCTTACCTGGTGGCAAAGATGGAAGGGCCCAGCCGGTGTCTGCGACCTCTTTTGTGTTTTAAATTTTTATGTGTTTATTTATTTTACTTTCTTATACTGATTTTTTATTGAAGTAAAGCACACTAAATCAAACCAATTACAAAGGTACACGTGATGTATCAAGAAAACATTTTCAGTTATCCTGATAACCCCAAATGCTTTCCATTTTTCAAAGACAGTTGTTAATACCATAGAAACATCGCTTATGACTTTAACATGAAGGAAGTAAATATAGTACTGTATCAAAACAGGCATTAATCTCGTTCAGCAGGGTGAGTCTCTCATAATTTAATCTTATCCCCAAGGGCTCCACCTCCAATAGTACCCATTCAAAAGAGAGTTAGCTTCAACATGGATTTTGGAAGGACCCGCACATTCACATATAGCCATTGTCTTCTCCCTTTCCTGATTCTGAGTGATAACAGCCATGTGTTCCTTCCATATTCAAGGTCAGAGCACATCCAAACATTTAGGAGTCCAGGCTAAACCAGGAAGGGCTTTGAGAAGGAAGACAGGGGATTCCTTCCTGCCAGGGCCAGCCTTCTGTCTTGGAATGTGACTGGATGCAAGTTTAGTTGGAGAAACAGTCCTGAAGGAAAAAGGAATCATTTCATGTGAACAAATGATTCAACCCCTAATGTGTAAAAATGATCATTTTCTTAGTTCTCTACCCCCTTAATATTTTTGCCTTACTGCATATGTTTATGTGATATAAGTCTGTAGGAAACTTGTCCATCCACTCAGTTACTTTTATATCCCATTAACATTTCCCTTCCCTCGATTCATAAATTTCGAAGATTTTTTTTAGTATGAAGGAGTTTTGAAGAAAGACAAATAGGAATGCTCCAAGCTCCAGAAATAAAGACTAATATTATAATCATAATATCCCATTATTTGTTTAAAGCCTGATCTTTCCGAAGGTTATTATCTGAAGTTGAATACTAACAGCATCGGGCTTGCTTTCTGCAGAGGAAATCTTGAGCAGCAGTGTTCTTAGAGAAGGACATTAATCAAGAGAAAGAAGTGAGCCTCGGTCCTAATAATGTTTGCATAATAGCTGCCCTTGGGTGTGTTGCTTGAATTACAGATGCATATTCAGGCTTTCCATATTAGGTACAATGCAAATTATTTGTGGTTATCATTCTGTTATATGATCCTGTACCTATTCATGGGAACTTTAAACTGGGAGGCTTTTGGAAACCAGCAAACATAAATAACAATGCTTGTGAAGATGCGGAGTGGGAGTTGAAGGAGGCTCTACTGGAGGCAGTCTGGGAGAGCGGCCAGAGTTGGGCCATTCCTGTGTCTTCAGAAGGGGGCTGCAGAGTGTAGTTGCCACACAGCGGGGCCCCCAGTGCTCCTGTGAGCCACCTCCACTCCTTTGTAGCTGCCCACCAGGATGGCTCTCCACCTCCCATGGAAAGTGATGGCGTCCAGCTCTTGCAGGCTCTCTCAGGCACAGCCGCTTCTCACTTCCGTTTCTTTGTTCAAAAGCTTCCTTCATCTTGGAAGGATTCCCGAACCATCTCTGCTGATTAATCTCATTTCTCAGGTATAAGCTGGCTTCAGCTTCACTTCCTCCAAGAAGCTTTCTCTCAATAGCAGCACCAGCCACCGAGTTTTAACGGCTGATGGCTTGGCCAAGATCCTTAGTAGATTTCGTCCTGGGGAATTCCTTCATCATCTTGATTTATCATCTACATGCACCAACTTTTATTACACAAGTACTTAAGTTTGTTCACTTTTCTTTTTGCTCTCTTTTCTCTTTCATTTCCTTTTCAATTTGAGCTTTTAAATTCTGAGAAAAGACTTAATATGGTCTTGAAAACAGGCTATGCTAACATTTTGTACTTCTAGATGTGAGTTACAAAGCTTTGCATTAATTGCTCCCACAAGCAAATTTCCTAACCTTATTTCTTTCATAATCTGGCTATTCTACCGAATCCAAGAGAAAGTCCTGTAGTGTCAAAGAACAAAGTGACTTATTCCCCTAGATCTATGATTGCTAACACTTTCCCCAGGGTCTCCTTCGCCGTGCTGTCTTGTAGGGTTTATGTCATGAAGCTAAACACCACCCCGTTGGTGCCTTTACCTGTTGGCTCTCATTAGCTGGGATCCGTGTTAACAGAGATGTTTCTGTCCAGCTTCGAGTGCCAAGTTCACCCGCACTGCTCCTTCTGAGGCATCCGTTCATCTTTTTTGTGTACTTACGTGTAATCATGGCAGTACTGAAAACTATTCCTTCTGTTTCTATAACATATTTATTTATAAAGCACATTTTAAACTTTGGTCCTCACTACTCGCCAATGAGAAATTGGCTAAAAACATGGAGTACCTCCTTAAATTATGTGCCAAGTAAATTATGGAGTTAGAATTAGACCCCAGCCCAGCAGTTTTCACAGTGCCTGAACCCGATGGCAGTGTTGTCTGCTGCTTTCTGTGGCCTCGCCAGGCCTAGTGGAACTCTGCTCAGAGCTCAGGGCACACTGGATAGAGCCTGGACTGGACACGGGGCCACTCTGCAGTGTGGTGGGGCCGCTGCTGGCTCTGTCCCTGGGCAGGGTCACTGCACTGCAAGCTCCAGGGCCCTTGCATGCAGAGCACGGAGGCACTGTATCTTCTCAGGTTCTTTTGCCACACAACATCTTAATTTCCTTTCTGTCGTTTTCGTCTACTTCCCTCTCTAGTTCCTTTTCTCTTTTCTTTCTTTTCAGTCAGTTCTGCAACTGCTATTAGCTTCTGCACTGTTCAGAAGCCCAGTGCTGGGAGTCATAGCAGATGAAAAAGCACAGAGTGTAGTGCTCATAGAGTCCCGTGGAGAGGGACCTCTCCTCTTCCTTTCCTGGTCTCCATAATCTCCATTCTTCCTGCATCCTCCTTCCCTCCATGTCTGTGTAGCCTTCCTCATCACCATAGTTTTTCAGAGTTCCCACTTTGTCTGGGGCTCTGTCCTGTGCCGCTGAGTGTGCGTGACCAGCCCTAGCCCTCTGCCCGTGCCCACCTGGGACTGCAGTGTTCATGAGAAAAGCCTCGGGACTGTGCTCAGTGGTAGCCAGGACTCTGTTCTTGGAGGCTCGCAGCTATACTTCAGGATAACTCTACATGAGAAGTGAACCAAACAAAAAGAGTAAAATGTCAATTTGTAAAATAAATTTATTTTTCTTCTAAAGTTATATGAGTTTAAAGCCTAAAAACCTGTTTTTGAGTAGTTTTGGAACTGACATACTTATTTTTCTAAAGGAACCGTTTCCATGCAGATACAGATAGTTCTCGTTAGGATCCATAGTCATCATCAGCCCTCCACACACTTTTCCTCCTTTGTCAGTCATAGTTTCTTATTTCTCTTTTACACCCCCATGACTTGCCTAAGTCATTAGACACTTCTACCCCTTGAAGGGTACATGTTACACATCGTTTAAGTTATCTAAGACATTCGGTTTCCTTCAGTAATAGTTATCTCTGAACTGAATACCAAACAACGTGGTTATTCTCTCTAGAACACAGTTAAAATAGACTTGTTTCCTCTTTGTTGTCTCTTGTCCTTTTAATACCCATAGCAGTGAGTGTCTATGTATCATTGCAAAACACTGTCAGAAGGACTTGTGATTTCTTAAATGCCAAACAAGTAGGGGGAGCTGGAAAGAAAAGAGGAGCCACCTCGTAATGAGACATGCGGGCTGCGTCAGGGCTGGCTTAGGGCGCTCACCGGAGTTCAGGAGTACTCTTGGCCACCCAGCAAGGTTCAGACTTTCTGCTTTACAGTCACGGAAACTGAGGCTCAAGGAGTCACGTGTTTCACGCAGTGTCCCAGAGCTGAGGAAGGAGTCCACCTCGTGTGACTCCAGATTTCATCTTATCTTTTCTGTACCAGGGCCACTGTGGGGAGGCATCTCAGAGAGGCTTAGCATGATTTTCTGGATTGGTGTCAGGGGAGAGAAGGACGAAAGAGGGACTCTGTCTGTTTGACTGCGGCTCAACCTTTGGCATGCCACCTCGTCCCTGGTCTCTTCCCTAGACATGGGCAACATCCCCAGATTAGGATGCAGCCTTTTGTACTACTGCAACGAGAAGGTCTTCTACTAACTAACATCTGTCTTTTGTCTTTCACAGCAATTTTGCAGGCAGTGATAGCTGGTGATCTTATGAAGGTAAGATATTCTACCAAAACTTTGGCAATTCTTTTAGAACTTTAAGTCAACACCGTGCCTCAGCAAATGTTCAAGCATGTCACTTGCCTTCCCCACCTGCACTGACCGAGCAGGAGGAGGGGGATGCTCTTTGGGAAGTGAGTGGAGAACGGAGGGCCTCGTGCATCTTTGCACGTCCTAACAGCAGGGGCTTGTGGAGGAATGCTCTGGGTTTGCCTGGCATAGTGAAAATGGAGCCCGTATTCCCAGGATGCAGGCCATGTAGCGCCCAGGATTCCTGCCCTCTAGGCACTGATATCTGAAGAATTTAAGGATTTCTTTTTGGGCAGGTGTTGGTGTGAACGCACCTGTGAGAGCTACCTAAACCACATGCAGGAATGCATCCTCTAGGCTGGAGCTCATGTCTTCCCTTGCTGTAGTGGTATCGTTTGGGGGTCACAGCCAACCCAAAGAAGACTGTTTGGTTCACTTTAAACATTTACATTCTGCTTACATTTTCTCTTTAATTTAGTTCAGGGAAATGGTCATGACTATCTTGAGAGTGAATGTAAATTCTGAAATTAGACTGCCTGATTCAGGTCTGGCCCTGCCATTCATGATAAGTATGATTTCATATAATTAATGAATTCTCTCAGTTTCTTCATCTCTAAAAGGGGATGATGATAATAATGTTCTATCTTTCCTCTGATTTGTCATAAGGTTTGAAAGTAATCATACATTAAAGCTGTCAAAACTATTTCAGTACATGGAAGGGGCTCAAAAATGTTAGTTATTTTATGTGTACGACAGTGTTAATCTGTGTTTTATAACAATTAAACATGGCTAGGGTAAGAATATGTTTATATAATATAGTCTATGTGTATGCCAAAGGATCTGTGGGCGCTTGTAGCATTTTCAGGCTGGGTCTGCCCTTGCGTGAACTTAGTGACCTTGACCTGCCCTTGGATTGTGGCAGCTGCCTCAGGGTGTGTGTTCCCATCAGCCTGTGCAGTGAGATGATGCAGACCGCAAGGCCAAAGGCCTTAGGAGAAAACCGAGAAGTCCCATCATCTCCATTTTCAAAGTGCACCCTCTGGATAACGCAGAGCACGCCTGTGCTACGCTTCAAATGGCGACGGAGGCAGACATGCTGATCTGCATGCGTCTGTAGGCACGTGATTCTGACAGTGGTGCCTCCGCCCTGGGCCTTGTTACCCAGAAGAGGAAGTGCTCCCTGAGCTTCCTGTTTCCCACAGTGCGAGCATTGCCACGCTGTTGCGCAGAGCTGTGTGTCAAGCCGTGTGAAGTACGGACCTTGGCACGTCTTGTTGCTGCCTCTGGAGAACTTAAAAGCCAGAAAATGTCACAAAGCACTTTGGATTTGCAACATTTGGATTTCCTTTGGATCTTATTTTGTATCTTTCTTTAATTAGGTAACCAGTCTCCCAGGTCCCTGACTGTATCACCACACTTTTCTTACACTTAACATGTGATTACTTGAAATATGGGAAGATGTATATCCAGCTGGTTGCCTTATTACATGCTATGCTATAATTATTTCTTAAATGGCTAACAAGTGACCTAATCACTTTATTTACTGAGAGATGAAATATAGAGACCGATGGTTTTTTCAGTCTCTTCCCTTTCTTTTGTAAAATTTGTTTGTCTTTTCTTTCTCAAGTATCTTTGCCCTCCTCTTCTGATTATTTCTGTCTTCTTTCATTTCTCTCCTGTGTGCAAAGTATAATACAATGAACATTAAAGAGGTTGCGTGTGTGACAGCAAGAGAGAGGGAGAGAAAGCGAGCATAGAGCCAGAGACCGGAGACGGGCAGGTCCCCGAGACCACTCACTGCGAGGCTGGCACAGATGGTGCTGTGCGTGGGGCTGCCAAGGGGCCACGGGCTAGCTCTGTACTCACAGCAGCCGAAGCCTCCACAGAAAGCCAAGGCGGCCCATCCTGACGGGTCTGCCTGAGTCTGCGCTCCCGTCCTTCATGGATCTGCCCACGGAGGAGGAGGACCATCTCTAGACCTCACACTTGAACGAGACAGGATTCTCCTTTGCCTCTTGGTGGACACAAGAAGCTACTTCTTCCTGCCCTCTTGCCTACCGCTTTAGGATGAAAAGCCTCGCCAGCTTCTCACCTCCGCTCAGCTCCTCTTCTTGCTCTATCTCTTGGCTGTCTGCCACTCCTTTTCCGTGACTGGCTCTGTGCCCCTGTGGTAACCTCACAGGGCCCGCTGCGTTGCTCTTTGATTGCTTACACCTCTGTCGTCCCTGTGGACCATGAGGCCTTGGAGGCTGTGACTGAAACCAAGCCATTTTTGTCTTTGTTTCTGCATTTCTGTTGCTTACGGCCTGCTAGTTTGACTCTTATTTGTCCTTGGACTACCATTTAGAAGCTTCACAAAGGCTGTTTTTGTCTTAATGTACCACAGTATAGAGAGCAGCGACCCATTTACATTTTCTGTACTGTTCAATATTTCTCATGAGCTCCAGCCTACATCCTCATCTAGCTACCTTCCTCTCAGCCTGCCGGATTCTGCTCTTTCCTCCCTCATCTTTTCTCAAACAGAAACAACTACATTCTCCCCATCATTGTGTTTCTTATCCTGAAGATCATCTCTAGCTTAGTTGGATGTGTTGGTGACTTACAGAAGACATCAGACCAGGTCATGTGTGTGCGTGCACACATGTATGCGTGTGTGTGTGTGTGTGTGTGTGCATGCGTGTGCGCAGGAGGATGAGAAACAGTTCTTAAATTTGGTAGTTAGGTTTGTTAAAGATCAAAGAACAACTAAAGAACACAGGAGAACAACTTAGCTACCAGACTCAAGGTCTCCCTGCCCATAGCTGTAATTATTCTTCCTCTGGAGAGACTCCTGAGCCAACCTAGGGAAGTTTTTGTTCCCTTCTCCACCTCTCTGTCCCTTGGGGTAGAGACCAGTGCTCTGAGAGAAAAGGAAAAAGTAATTCAGCATGTTTCAGTTTCCTTGGGCCACTTAATACCCACAAACCCTCTCTGGAGCCAGGTGAGACACTGGCCGTCTCTGTGAGTTATAATGCAGTCCAGGAATGGTACTTCAACATTTGTGGTTTGCCACATTACTCTTATTTTATGGCTGGGTAGCTGTTACCTTTTCCAGATTCTGTCTGAGCATCTTTCTGTGTATGTCTCTTTCAGCTAATAGAAAGCTATAAAAATGGAGGCAGTCTGCTAATTCAGGGACCAGACCACTGTTCACTTCTTCACCACGCAGCTAAAACCGGCAACGGGGAGATCGTGAAGTATATCCTTGACCACGGTGAGTAGGCACAATGGACTTAGCAAGGGCCACTTATCCGTGAAACAAATGGCATTTTCTAAGTTGAATACAGGCTGTCTTCAGAATGGCAGGAATACTCACCTATGCTTAGCTGACTCCCCTGCTTATTCACAGCAGCCAGGTTTGCAGATCACTGACAGTGTGGCCACCTTAACCAAGCAGTTAATAGAAGACGTGTCTGTACTGCAATTTATACAGGCCATAAGGGGTTAATTCATTTAGAACATAAAAGACAAAATCAAATTCAGCCTGCCAAAATGTGTTTTATTTTTATAGAGCTTTGTTGTACATTAAATTGTCTACCTATTCCGTATTCACAGTTGATCATTCTGAGGATTTATGGATGTGGTTTTTTCCTCTATCTTTCTTGCTCTCAGTTTTGCTGTTTGGTTGTCCTTCATCTGTCCCACTGAAGTCCTATGCGACTCTCTTTAAAACGCTTGGTGCCATTTGCCCTGTGTGGCAGGCTGCACGCACCTCTTAGAATGTCCCCTAAGTACACTTCTGATTTAGGGTCAGGTCATTTGCCGGACATAGCAAGCACACAAGTGCTGTAGTATCTGCCCCAAGAGCCCATTAGAACCATGAACAATATGACAGAGATCGGATTTGCATATTACCTTTAGCTTCTCGTGTTCAGAGTGTTTCTAGGAATAAAGAACGGGAAAGGGGGCAGTAGCATCCGCCTGGCTTGGCTGTTTGGAAGGGAGAAGAGTGGAGGGTGTCTCTCTGCTGGACCAGATATGGGGCTCCTGGCAGACTTTGAGTTTATTGATGCTGCACCCAATTTCATTCTGCAGATGGCAAGAACATTAGTTCTTCTAGTTGGCATCTTCTTGGTCACTTCTAGTCCTCTCGCTAGTTTACCATGTACCCAATAAGAATGAATATTTATTCACAAATTTTAAGTCATTCAGTGGCCTCTCTGGAGTGAAGTGAGATGGTGGCTGTCTGTTTGAGTGACAGCACAATGTGGGCATGGGTTTGCTTTGTTCTCTACCTTTCCTGAGAAGCAGTGTTTCACCCACAACTCTGGGATCCTGTCTAGCAGCCACGAAGCTTCCGTCGGTCTCTGGTGTGACCCAGGTTATATCTAAGATTGATTCTCTCAAATGTTTGGGGCTCTCAGCTGATGATTGGAAAGGTCAGGACACCTGCACCTTTCTCTCCACTGGATCTGGTCTTTTATCCCGGGCATCTTTGCAGCATGGTTGTTTAGGGGTGCCTGGGTGTGGGTGTGAGAGTAGAGGCTGCCAGATATCCCACAGCTAGCCAGGGAAGCTGTGTATCATTTTCACTGCGTTCTGTTATGTTGGCTAAAACGAGTCTCAAGGTCAGCCCAGACCCAAGAGATGGGAGATGGGCTCCTCTGCTTGATGGAAAGCATGTCGCAGAATCTGTAGCCATGTGTGATCTCCCCCATCCTATAGTCTCCATTCCTGTCCCTCAGTGTCCTGATCTTCTGACTCACCTAGAATGCCTTGGAATTCTGCCTTTCTACGGGTTGCTAGATTTAGCAAATAAAATATAAGATGAAAACAGTGTTCTTTAGGCATAAGGATATCCTGTCCAATCTTTGAGACATACTTACACTAAAAACAAAAGCAAAACCGAAAGACCGTCTCCTCAGCTGAGTCCCCAGGGACCTAAATGATGATGTCTGGGATGGTAGTCCTGAAACGCCAGGCTTGTTGCTTTCCTGGCCGCCTTTTTGTCCTCTGCCTGAAGTGGTAAGGCCTTCTCTGAGTGCCTTTAATCTAAACTCACAGGGCTTGGAATGTTTGGCCCCAAATGCAGATCAGTACACACACACTTTGTTTTGCATCAAATCGGCCTCTTGGAGCTTTGATCAAAGCCTGACATTCCAGTAGGAAATGAGAGTTTTATTGATCTGCAGTCTTTTAAAAGGGGTGAGTCATAATCCATCTCTCTGCCAAAACCATAGGACACAAAGGAATCCATTCTTTTTTTTTTTTTTAGGAAGTTGCCAGGTTTTCCAGTGTTTCGGTTAGATTTTGTGAATTAGTTAGTTTGATATTTATACTCATGAGAAAAACTGGAGATAGCAGTTATCTTCCCTGATGCACAGGCACGTGGTTTGTGCGGCCTCCCGGTCCTCCGAAGACTTCCCTGGCATTGCTGCCTCATCAGAGTCTGCTCGGCCGTAGATGGCTGACAGAAAGACTGGGAGGAGAGTGAAATTAATCCACCTCTTCTGTTTGAAAATAAAATCTTACCATGATCCAAGTCCCAAAATCACCACGTGTGTTTTTTGATGAATGGCAGTTTTTGACTTTTACTACTACAGTAGAATAATGGAAGCTCGAATGCAATCGATCTATATTGAACTTAGTTTTTAATCTACCTGATAGGCATTCTCAGTATTATTTTTGTCATCCATCTCGTTGTTTTCATTTATTCAGGGATGTGGATGGTCTTTAGATGTCGCCAAGTTCGCCTGGTTCGTTAGAGCTGAGCATTTTAGCTCAGCTGTTTGTTTGCTTTTCAATGTCTTTAGTTGCTGGTGCAGTTTATATTAACCTGTTCATTTTGAAATTGAACACTATCACTCATCTCTCTTAAATTACAGAAACCCCTTTAAATTATAGTGTTCTTGAAGTCAGGAACAAGTAAATGGAAAAAATTACTCCATGTCTTCTCTGTGATCACCCGTTTAATGTGATCTCTACCGACTGGAATAGTCTCTCCTAAGTTAGCACTTAGTGACAACGAGAATTCTAGAAGTTCCTCTGGCTTGGCGACCACCAAAAAAGTACTTAGCCTTTCTGGAGAGGCCCCGGGAAGGCTGGGATCTAGGGAGGGAAACCAAATTATGGTGATGGGGTTGTAAACCAGCATCAGATCTGCTTGAATGCCTATAAACAAAAAACTAAATCTGAAGTTTTATGCTATTCAAAAGAGCTGATCATTGAATATTCCTCCTGGTCACTGAATGCTACAAATCTCTTGATTTTTCTTTTATTACTTTACAATTTGGTTCATATCTTTTCCATGGCTTCAGATAACATAAATCCTGAAAACTGCGGAGGCGCTTAATTATAAAGGCGCCTTAGCTGCTGAGAGTGGCTCTGAGGAACCTGGTTCTTTCCAAGGTGCACGGCAGATGTTCTGTGTGGCCTTGCCTGGGTGTCTGCTCTCTGGATTCTTCCTCCCTGAGGGCCACTCCCCTCTGCTTTGCCGGCTTCTCATTGGCTCTTAGGGTGAGGAGTGTGGACCAAGATCAAGGGGACACTCCTGCACAAGAGTGGTGAGCCGGCGTCTCCCTGGGAGAGTGATTGGCCTGCATCTCCGGGCTGAAGGGTCCTTAACTCAGTAGAGGGCTGGGATAGAGAGGTGGGTGTGTTCTGAAAAGGGACTTCTCTTGTGCACAGACATGCTGCTTCCTTTTTGGACCCCGGAATCCGGGCCTCTAGACGGCTGGAAGGACAGAGGAGGAGGAAGAACACAAACAGCTCCAGAGCCTGGGCAGGAGCTGAGGGTGCAGAGGGTGCAGCCGAGATGCCCAGGGCCTGCTTCTCACTCCTTTCAACCATCATTTTACCCACTCCCTTCCCAGCTCACCCCTGAGAGACTTCTGTGCTGTTTTGTTTCTTCACCAGCCTGCACATTCTGCTCTTTTGTTTTTATTCTCCCCACGCTGACCCCATCGCTCCCTGCTGGTTTTCCTGATAGAAATCTCACTCATACATTTCCTTTTTGATTTCAATGGCTTATTTTGTCTCCCCTCTTTTTTTTCCCCTTCAATCTTTCTTTTCTTTTTTTAGCCCCCCTTTTTCTGCCTCTGGTCCCAGAGAGACCGGACCACCGTCCCGCTGGGCCAGGATGACAGTGCCATCAGCATTCCTGGTGCCAGCTCTGCCCACATCTGTGCCACTTTTGTCCCACGGCAGAGGAGGATTTGGAATGGTCGGCTGGCAGCGTCAGGGAGACTAATGGGAAATGAGGTCCCAGAGTGAGGTCCCGCGGGGAGCTGGAGGCGAGAGCAAAGGAGCCTTGGATATACCAGTGGGGGGCGCAATAAAGGGCGCCTGCTACAAAAGGCGAATCGTGCATGGTAGAAATGCAGCGTGGAGGATGAAGGCAGTTCAGCAGGAAGCAGGCGGCCGAGAGAAGCGCCTGTGGACTGAGCCCGGGGCGCAAAAGTCTCACTGCCACGTTCGTGTCTCATTCTGTAAGATCTGGGGAGTTTTGCATCTTCCACCCGAATGCTGATGCATATGTCACTTAAATAGACTTTTGTTTCCTTCAATTTTCAGACCATTTCTCATAGCAGAGTCTTTTGAATCCATGTTTTTTAGTTATGGATCCTGCTCTAAGAAAAATGTAATTTGGCTGGAATCCAAAATGTTTTAAAAATGTCACTCTTTAATTCATTTTAAAAATGTCATTCTATTCCAAGCACTGCAGAGAAAAACAAGTTACAGTAATCATGACTGCTAACATTTGTTACTCTAGATGTTAAGTATGTTAACACATTTAATTTTTACAGCTCTACACTGTAAATTCTCTTATTTACATTGGGCAGGTGGTGAAAACCTAAGCGTGGCACAGTCTGACTGCTTGCCCAAACTCATACATATAGATACGATACTGTCTCTGCTGTTTGTGCTCCTAATTGCAGCATGGAAAAATAACCACGAGGCAGAGTGTCTGCCTCGTCCTATACTAGGTTCCGGGGATGGCTGAGAGAACAGTGAAAATGCCCAGGAGAAGTTGTCCCCGCAGCCCTAGGAGAAACCTTACAGCTGTTTCCTGCCACAGGTCAGCTGCAGGCACCAGGGAGTGGGGTGTAAATCTTAGCAAGCTCTTGGTCACAAGGTCACAAGACAGCCCTGGCTGCTGCTGACGTCCAGCTCCGCCCGGGAGGGTCTGCCCGGCCTGTGCCGCCTCTGCAGCCCTGGCTGACACGCGCAGGTGCAGGCCTTTGGCCGGGAAACCTGCCTGTGCCATCTGTGGTGGGCTGCCGCTGCCCTGCCGTCCTGCGGGCCACGGCTCGCCCTGCCCAACCGCTCTTGCTCCTGGTCGTCTGTGTTGGTGAGAGGGAAAGGCATGCTGGCCCCTCCGGCTGGTAGTTCCAGAACCCCACGAGTCCTTTGCCAGCACTCCCTCCGGGGTGCTAACCCGAGAGGCCCTCCCAGCTCTGCCGGCTGCAGGGCGAGGGAGGGACCAGGGCTGCGGGTGGCACAAGTGCCAGCTCTCGCGCTGACTCCCAGGTGGCTGTGGCTGTCATGGTTCTGATCAGACATCGTGAGGAAAAAGGTTCTTGCTTTTCCTTGTTCCTATTCCCAAACCGTGAAGCGATTGCTCTCTCGGCCCAGCTAAAATGCCGAGGCTCCGCAAGCGCGTAGAAGCTCGGACCGCGAGGTCCCTGGACCCGCCGCGGTGCAGCTCTGAGGAATAAAGAAAAGACTGAAGGAAGGTCTCTGATGCCTGCTGAGGCGTGCGGTCAGCAGCCAGGCCGGGCACCGCCACCCGCGGGCTGGGCTGCTCCGGCTCGCAGGCTCCCGCTTGCCAGCGGCTGAAGCCGTCGCTGCAGGCCACGCAGCTCCTAGGGAGGAGCCCTCTGCGCCTCGTCACATCCAGGGTGCTCTGCCTGAGGCGCACGGGCCTGGAGCACGTGGTCTCAGGACACAGGCTGAGGCAGTGGCTTCCTGTGCAAGCCCAGTGCGTGGCCCTTCTGCGCAACTGTCCCCTGACGGACTCTTCTGGGGTTCGAATTGATGCGAGTGGCTGTACCCAGCCGATCATAGCACAGTTACTACTCTCTAAACTTGAAGCGGTGCTGACAGGATACAGACAGTGCTGCGGGTGCATTCTATGTATTGACTCTTAAAACCTCACAACATCCCTGTGAGATAAATATTATTAATCCGACTTTATAGTGTAACAGCCAGAGCACTGCGCAATGAAATACACTTGCCCAGCAGCCAGCAGGTGGTGGGACCAGGACTTTGAACCCAATGAGACCCATTTCCAGAAACCTTACTCGTAATCACTGTCAGTGCTGCATGTCATTCAGGGTGTGTGTGTGTGCGTGTGTGTGTGTGCATGTGCACGCGTGTGTGTGTATGTGTGCGCGCGCACAGCGGAAAGAGAAGGATGGTCATTCATGCTTCAATAGAGTCACAGAACTGAGCAACAAGACTGAGTTAAATCTTTACTAGAAGGTACGTGCTGTAGGATGCTCAAGTGATTTATAGTAATTTAAGGAGACGAGGGGGGCACTTGAAAAACAAATGTGCAGTGCAGGGTCAAATCAAACATCACAGAAGCTCTGAGAAGGGAGCGATTCTTTTCATCAAAGGTGGACTTTTCGAAGGACCTTGACGCAGTCTGGGCTGTGAAGAATGGGGTTAGTTGTGTGCTTAGGAAAGAGAAGGCCGTTCTGGATGAGGAGAATCAGGAAGACTCCTGGGAAAGACTGCGAAATACCTGCTAAGTTGTTACTGCTTTAGCTCACATGAAGACGTGAAATGGAGTCTTGGCAACAAAAGAAGGAAGGATAGTCCCAAGGCGAAGAGTGTGAACTTCGTTAGATACTTGGGAGTAAGCAGCAGAAATGGGGTGTGGATATTTGGGAATCTAGGCAGTGTAAGACCTTGTTTTTCTTAGGAACAGTTTCTGCATGCTAATAACATTCCAGGCAGAGAAAGGAGGAGGGGGAGAGAGAGAGAGAAGAGGAGGAGGGAGAGGAGAAAGGGAAGAAGGAGAAGCAGGAGTAGGAAGAAAGAAGAGGAAGAGGAGGAGAAAGAGGAAGAAAGGAAGGAAGGAGAGAGGAAGAGAAATGGGAATGGCATTGAAAGAGAAGATTTTTCTGGTCCAGGTGAACGTAGATGTGAAAACAAGGTGAGGACAGTTTAGCTCCTGGATGACCAGGAAGATGTTGAAGGCCTCACAAAACTCGGCGTTTTAGGCGATGACATTTATGGTTAGAAGCCTAAAGCTGTTTCTTTGCCTTCTTCTTACATTACTCACAGTAAGTTAATGTCCAGTAGTAATGATCTCCACTAATACAGAGAGCAGATCTCAAGGACTGACATGCTCAGTGCCTACAACCACATTTATTCATTCATTCGCCCAGAGGGCGATGCACCTGCCTGGCACCAGGCTCCATGCTGGGCACCAGGGAAGGACAGTGGGCCACAGCATAACCCAGAACTTCCAGAGGTTTCCTAAAGTCCAGATGCAGAGAGAGGGAAATAAACAGGTACTTTTAAAATAGTTTGAAAAAGTGTCATGTTTGGTAATGGGGTTGCCTTGGGTGGTACCCGTTTAGATAACGATGCTCCCATTCGGCGTGAAAAACAGAGTCAGTATACAAGGAGGAGTCCTGAGGCAGGGTGCTGAACGCAAAAGGCAGAGTGGGGCCGCAGCAGACTGCATGGGGAGCAGCGAGTCAGCCCACACCTGGAGGCTGAAGCGGCAGGAAGTTGCAGGGAGGGAAGCAGCAGTCCGAGGGTGGAAGAGGGGTGGCCTCTGCAGTGTTTCCAGAATGAACGAATTAATTAGTAAACAGAACGTGGAGGAAAGGAAAACTCATAGTATATTTCAATCCCTAAGGGTCGTTACCTCTATAATCATTTTACGTTGACATGTAACATTTCTTCCTGGTCTCAGAAGGGAAATTTTAACTTTACCCTACTTATAAAATAAAGGTATTGGACAAGATGTACGTGCAGTGTTCTGTGGTTCTCACGTTAGGCTGTGGAAAATCCCAACTGTACCGCTTGCAGCTGAAGAGCGAGAAGTGGCCTCTGAATCCCAACCGCTTGGCTTCGGTCTCTCTAGTTGGCCACCTAATTATTTCTCGGTTGTTCTATCCCGATTCATTTTATTTCTTCACCTTGTTTGAAGCGTCTTGAAAACAGAGAGCAGGTTGACTTTTAGATTTCCCGTTCCATATATTGGCACATTGTTGGGAGACTGGTGATCAATAGGTAGAGGAATCCTTTTCGTCCTATTGTCCCTGTCACCAAAGTACCCTCTTAAAATTAAGGCATATTAATTCTGTGGCCATAGATTTTCTGTTGATGGTTCATTTGGGAGCTCGTTTTTGATGAGTATCTTATTTTATCTTGCTTAGGACCTTCCGAGTTACTGGACATGGCAGACAGTGAAAGGTGAGTGCTGCCTTTTGTTACGAAGCCTAGAGTATTTTCCTCGGAACATTCTAGAAGGATTTAATCTATAGAGCACATAAAGCCATTTTAATTTCATTCATTAAAAAGTCCACTCCGACTGTATTCATAGCTCTGCAGGGCTAATCCTCTGCATGGCGACTTGCATGATAAAAATTGATGACAAGTGTCCCAGCAATTGCAGGACAGTCAGTGCTAGTCGTGATTCAGACTTCCCGTAAGCATGATCCTTTCACCCTGGTGCATCTTGGACTTCTGAGAATTTTAAAGAAATACATTTGGCTCTACACATACCCTCACCCATTCCTTCTCAGCTGGGGCTGTTGTGAACAGGGAGGCTGATGCCCTCGGGCACTCTGCTCGGTGGCGCAGCTCTGTCTGCCACTCAGAAATGGAGCACCCGGCAGCTCACAGGTCCTCGTCCTCAGCTCCAGGGTGTTCCTAAGCTGATCACATGCGATTTCAACTTCCTTATTCCTTTGTCCATCAAATAACTGCCTCACCACCCACAGAAGGAAGGAAACCCTGACAGCTATATGGGAACCACTAGAGAATTTCAAAGAAATTTGAAAAGGGTTAAAATGACAAGTGGGGCTGATAGGAATGAGCTGGCGGGTGGCTAACAGGCAGTGAGCGGAAGTCTGCACAGGCAGCACGGGGGACCTGCAGAGACGCTGGATGCAGGGGACCCGGGCCGCTGTTCTGTAGAGCTGGTCCACACAGAGCACCTTCCATTGTCGCAGGTGTGAGTGGTTCCATCACTTACCCAGGTTGCCTCCAAGGGCTACATTTGCTTTTGCAAAAGACACTTTAACATTACCTGCGCCTTGGGGCCTGGAATGGGAATATTCCCCTCCCCAGACTGCTTGTCAGAGATAGAGAGACTCATACTTTCCCTTACCACCCCTTCCCACCAAGAGGCTGGCCTCGGACCTGCTGGCCATTGGGAGGCTCCGGCTCTGAGCCCTCGCGGCATCTCTGGAGCCTCCTGGACCCCAGTGAGTGCTGGCCTTGCTCTTTGAAGTTAGGCTTCCTGGAGGTCTTTCTCTGAAAGCCAGGTGGGGTCCAGCAGGCACCGTGAGGTGTGCGAGGAGGGTGGCAGAGCTGCACACCATGCTGAGTGGCCTTCAAGCTTCACCCGAAGGGATGCACAGAGAATCGCTTCGGTGTTCAGGCACACTGATGTAGTCTCTGGATTTTGTGGCACCCCTCAGTAGACCCAATTCAAAGAGTAGTAGTCTAAAAGAGACATCACTGAGCTTAGTTAACCTACATGGAGGCTGCAGTCAGACAAGGCCAGGTGATGAACAGTGGAGGTATTTTGGAATCTCCCTTCCCTGTCTGCCCAGAAGGTGCCCAGCAACCTTGGCCTCAGCCATCTCCGGCTCAGGTGGCTGAGGGGCAGCCCCAGGGGCAGCAGGGGAGGATCAGTCCCTCGCTGCCCTGCCGCCTCCACCCCTCCCGTCCCCAGCCCTCTGTGGGGGGTTTCTCATCTCGTCTTTGATTCAGGGGTGAGACGGCGCTGCACAAGGCTGCCTGCCAGCGGAACCGGGCCGTGTGCCAGCTTCTGGTGGACGCAGGAGCATCTCTGAGAAAGACGGACTCCAAGGTAACTGCTGAGCCCGCGCAGGCATCCTCCCGGGGATCGCAGGCTGCGCTGCCCTCGCTTAGCCCACGGCACCAGCGCCCTGTCCGTGCTCATGGAAGTGCCCGGGGACTTGGAGAAAGGAGGAAAAAATAGAGTGGTTCATTTAGAGAAACTGCACTTCAAGCGCAGAAGTACAAAGGGAGGGTGTGCACTGCTGTGCACTTTATAAACCCCTGCACACGGGGCCTCGGGACCTCAGGATTGACTGCTGAATGCATCAGGCCGTGCAGATGTGAGGTCCAGAGCCCAGGAGAGGCGTCCGGACCGTGTTCAGCGACGTTGGCCCGGAGACTGAGGAGTCCCTTTGGATCCCTCTTTCTGTACTGAATCCAAAGCAGTTTCAAAATCTGTGATTTATGTGGTTCCATATATGCATGCCAGAGTGATTACCTGTTGGCTCCTCAGATCACGGGCCCTGGCTTCAAGATGGTTGCAATCTTAAGTTTGCGCATTTATCTTTGATTTTTAAACGTTTCCTCCTATTTGTTTCTTTGAACTAGTTCTGAAAAATTAACCCTAGAAATTGCACGGGACAGGAATGCCTGTCTCTGACTAGCTCAAGAACTGAAACCCAAAGAAGGCTGAGGTTGCCCTTGGCCTTGCTCTTTGACATTCAGCCCCGCGACTGACTGGCTTCCTTTGGTGACAGAATACCCCCTTGCCCCAGAAGGATATATCGTGACAACAAAGTAACAAGTTGGCTTTCGCCTCTGGTTTGCATAATGGGTTTTGTTTCCACACAGTGATATTTAGGGCCGTGTGGCTTGAAATGTGGGGACTTCCTTTGCAGTGAGAGTTCTGTAAGTCTGGATCCAGAGAGTGTGGGTGTCTTAAGAGTGTAGTGAGGACAGAAGGTGTTTGTGTGACATACATGTCAGCCTTGATCAGCAAGTACCCACAAGCAGAGGTGTGGCCGCAGGGGGAGGCTTGTAAGGAGAGCTGGGATTGGGCTGCAGGGTGAATTCATTCAGATTACACCAAGAAGGTGTAATCAGAGAACACCATTCAGAGAACACCAAGAAGGAGGAAGGTTGGTAGAGAGTACAGGAGGGATGGAGCATAGTAGAGGTGACCTAGGACGACGCCTTTGAGAGGGACACAGGTAGACAGGAGACAGGATGTTATACAGATGAGCAGCCCTTCGGAGGGTCCCGATACACTTGGGAGTTTTAAAGCACCTGGGGTGGACTCTAAGAGCCAACCACTCACTTAGTGGTAGAGACCTGCGGAGAAGAATTTCACTCTGTAAATGAGGCTTTCACTGAGCAGGCTGTGAGTAACACAGGTTCAGAGCCAATGACTGTGGCCGTGACACGTCAGCAGAGCTTTGAAGCCTAAAAAATGACGTAAGTTCCATTAGACTCATTTAAGTGACAAGACTCTGGCTGTGTGCAGTTTTGTAGTTGGAAAGTCTTCAGCCTGTAGCACACACGGTAAAGTGAACCTCTCTCTCCTTTCTGGGCCAGCTGTAATGCAGGAGTCTCTGCTCTCTGGAGCTTCTGTTCCTCCCTAGGCCTGTGTCCTGGCCTGTTACCCTCCTGGCTAACCGGCCTGTGTGTTACTACATTCAGGTGCTCAGATGTTGAACCTGAGAAACACACCCATCGTAGGCCGGATTGGGCAGACCCCGTGGGGTAGGGTGGGCCTGGTGGAGTCCTGGAGCGCACAGCAGGACGGGTGCCCGCTTGCCACCCTGGGCTGTTCCGCGCTCGGCTGAGACAGTGAGAAGAAAGGGAGGAGGGGACATGGGCCCTAGAAGAAGCTACAAACTGGCCGGTGAGCAGCACCCTTTTTATCTTTCTATTTTCGGAGTCAAACACATGGACTCAAGGTTTTTCAAGATTTCTGTTTTGTTTCATGTATGTGTATACTTTTTCCAAATTGCAAATTATTTTTTTGTAATTATACATGTAATGTATTCTCACACACAAAGCCAGTAATATAGAGAAAAACACACACAAAAAGCAAAAATATCTGGAAATTTCACAACTTAGACCTAAATACTATTAACATTTTTTAATGATCATGCTTCACATGTAGGGACGTCTGTTTTTTAAAAAGCTAGGTGAAATCATACTTTATGTTATTAAGTTTTCAATCAATACACTATTCTAAAAATCTTTCCATATGAAGCAATGTAACTATGCCTCATTCTTGACCGAGAGTCCTTTAGTGTTATCGTTCTGTAACTTAATGCTAGGTTCAAGCTGAACATAATACTAGTAGGTCCTCTCTGGAAATTTATTGGATAGAAGCAATGTCCTGGGACATTTCTCTTATTAGAGAAGAGTTCCTTGGAAATCAACCCAGAGGCCCTCCTAAGACTAGCTCTGAATATTTTGAAGCTAGAATATCAGCCGCATTATTATTAAAGATAAGAGACTACCAAAACTGCAAAAAAGTTGGATAAAAATTACCATGGGAATTAAATAGTAAGTCCTGACTAAGTAAGTACAAATTCAGGGCGAGTCCAGAGCCATTACTTTCTCCTCCCTCCACTCAGCCCAGCAGACTGCTTGGGGCTGGTTGACTTGAGGTCAGTAGCATCCATTAGGATACCTGAGATAGAAACTAGGAAGTCATTGGTAATTTTTATAAAACCCACGTGTACATGAGGCTGTTTGTTTGGTATAATGATCACTACCGTACCTTTTTCCTAGAACATAATATAATTTTTAAATAGATAAAACTATAATTGTATCTAGTTGAACACAAATTAAAAGTTTCAAGGGATGTTAAGTAATACCTACAAGCATTTAAGAGAATGGACATTGTCCCTTCCATTACTGCTGACTTCTATTTACTGGTCTCATTTTAAACATGTCAAATGTATATTAAAGATGTGTGTGCGTTTGTGTGGTACAAATGCGCAAAAAGAATTGTAGTAGGCTATAAGAAATTATATGTTAATTTAAAATGTTGCTGTACTAGATTTAATGACAAAATTACAATAAGTGGAGAAGGTCATAACATATAAACAAGGTATGGTTTCATTTTTATAAAAATAATTATCTATAGAGATTATCAGGTAAAAATAGTTACTAAGTGGATGGTTAACAGTGGTTTTCTTAGTTTACTGGGATGATTGGTGCTTTTCTTAATCAATATCCAATATCCAAGGTTTCCTTAATCAATATCCTTCACATTTTATTTAGAAATTAATTCATTTGTTGAAGATTCATATACTTGTGATAAATTGGGTAGAGTATAGTAGAGAAGACCTTTCCACTTCCTTGTGACTAACCCTTCCTCGTTTTCTGCTGGTCATCTCCCAGAGTGTAGTATCGTAGAATTCTAAACTGGAAACCTGAACTCCTTCTTCCCTATTTTTGTATTCTGGGTCTTCCTTCTCCTTTTCTAAAGAGGATGCGGGTTCTAAAACTCACTGTGCCGCACTTGAGATTCTGTGTGCTTCTGTTTCCAGAGCTGTAAACGCCCCTTGTCTAAAATGATAAACTCTTGAGCTCACCAGTCTCATATGTTCATTATAATGCTTATCTCATAAAAATAAAATATATTTGGAAGTGCCTTGTAAATCCTGGAGCGCCAAACGTGGGGGATCCTCATTCTTGCACAGTCTCGGGCACCTCTGCTTGTGCGACAGTGGAAGTCACAGCGTGTGTATTACCTCACTCCAAGCATGTGTCTCTTTCCTTGTTACCTGCAGGGTAAAACGCCACAAGAGAGAGCACAGCAGGCTGGCGACCCAGATTTGGCCGCTTACCTGGAAAGCCGCCAGAACCACAAGATCGTTGGCCATGAGGACCTGGAAACCGCCGTCTGAGGCTGGCAGGTGGACAGAGCGAGTGTGAGCAGCCACAGCACCTGTGCCCTCCCGGCGCCCAGGCAGCTCCCAGGGTGACGCCGAGGGAGTCCGCGCTTCTGTCTCTCTCCTGAAGGAATCTCTCGGAGACGTGCCACCAGTTCCTAAGGGCCACCAGGATGTACACCAGGACACGGTAGCCCGCTGAGCAGGAGGCAGGCTACCCGGAGATGTGTGGAGCACAAGTTCCGCAAAATTTGATCCTTATTGCTTCCAGCAAGTAGCATGAACTTCTGTGTTCACCTGTATAATTTATTTTAAAGATTCAAAGGATGTTTGTATAATGGCACTGCTCCCCACTCCCTCTATGCGTCCATCTTTCTCTTTTACCACACAATTCTACTGTAATTACCCATCAACCTAAAGTTTATGATCCTATCGCTTCTCTTTACATTCAGTCTTTGGAGACCACAAGATTATCTGAAGGTCTTTTCAACCCTCTGGATGTCCTGCAGAAATATAACGAGAAACCACTTCCATTTCCTGACTGAATAGACGAAGACGGCTCGGTGGCTCTCTGCCTGTCCTCCCCTCCCCTCCTGTTTCGTTCTGAGGAGCTGGGAAGTGCCACACGGGCAGCGTCACTTGTGTGTGCGTCTCTGAATGTCTCAAGAGGCGGCGTGGGAGCTGTCTGCTCAGAGGCACCTTGGAGAGGTGACCCGCGGGTCAGCCAGGCGGCTGGCCGTTGCCGATAGCCGGGCAGGACCAGTTCGGCTTGGGCTGTTTGGACAGCCCATACTGCCTGTGTGTAGCCGTCTTTGCCTTTCGCTGCAGTAGAGATGAGCAAAGGGTTAGATAGAGGCCCATAGCTAGTTTTCAGAGCTACTTGGTTTTAAGTGCCGTTTAAATTGCAGGGCAGAAACCTGTGTGGGAACTGTGGTTACAGGAAATGGAGCACTCCAATGAGGTTTGCCTCTAGTCTTCTTGGATGATATAGAAAGCAGCCTAATCGACTTGGAAAAAAAAACAGCGAAAGCAAAAGTAGCAACATATGTCAAGATAATACGTGAGCAAGAGAACAGTAGCTGGAGCTTTACCCAGAGGCTAATAACCATAGACTCTTGGATACTGTGGTGAGAGGGTTTCATTTTGGGTTTTCCTTCTAGATTTTTGGTTTTCATTATTTCAGAGAAGGTTGACTCAAGCACCGAGTCTCGTTTAATGACTCCCACTGCCAGATTTCCAGGAGGCCTGGCTCTTTCCAGTGATGCTTCATCTGTTGCTTTTTAGGTCCTGAGGCCATACCTGCCAACTCTGGTTTCCATGTTTGGGCGAGGCTGATATATTCCTTTCTTGACTTTATTTCCCACTATCAGAAAGTTCTTACTGCAAACCTGTCAAAGTCTGCCTAGCAATCTCTGTCCGGTAGTGGATTTGCATTAACCATGCCATGGATCAGATGGGACTCAGTTATAACTAAAATGTCAGGAGAAAAAAAATGCTTTTTGTCCAGATATTTACTTGATTTGCGTATAAGACAAAAATAAAAGTGGGTATCCAAGGGTTTTGTTTTTTGGCTAAATCTGGTCTCCTGAGCCTCCTTCCATTTTGCTCTTGGACACAGCAAAATCGTTTCCCTAGTGTTTCTGCATGTGAGCATGAACGATCATTTCTTCTCACTCGATGTAAAGGCCCCAAGGTGACACGTTGTCTGTCTGAATCACACACTGGTCGCGCATCATCATTTGGGAAGTGCAGCTAGGACGCACTGTGTTAAGTAGGAGCAGCCCTGCTGTGGATGGGGCTTCGTTACCATAGTCTCTCCATAGTCACTTTGGACAAGTCCCTGGCACCCTTTCCAGCTGGGGGAGGAGGGGCTGGCTGCAGGTCATCTGGTGCCATGCATCAGCTGCAGGGCTGGAACTCGCTCTTGGATTTCACAGTGAACGAAGGAGGAACTGCAGTAGATTGTTTCCAGAAGCTGGGAAGAAATACGGTCCAGGAGAATTTAATCACTGGGGTGTGCTAGGAGTTTTTCAGTTGGTGGAGCTGTCGAGGAAGTACTTTGATGACAGAAATGTAATAGGATCCTTAAAGCAGCCTGGAATCTGGCTTTGAATGGCGCCTCTGTCTTCTGGGTTGAGCCAAACATTTGGCCTCACAGCCAGGTACTCAGCCGCCACTGCTGGGCCGAGGGCTCCGATTTCGTTAATTACCATCTTGCATTTCTCTGCGAAAGCTCCAGGGTAGCCCAGGGAAGACAGAGTAGCGCGGCTTTGGGCCAAGTCACGTAGCTCCGACGGGGGACACTGACAAGCCCCTGGTAGGAACACAGAGGAAGGACAACTGTTGAAAGTGTCCTAGAACACCTGAAAATGGTTCAAGAAAAAGGAGAAAAGGAAGTTGAGTCCCCGTGTTGCTCTCTCTTCGGAATGGCCGACCCCTGCAGGACGCTGGCTTCCCGAAGGGAGAAAGGAAGGAAGAGGACAAGCACAGAGCCGCCACACATTTAATGTCCTCAGCAGCACATCTACCTCCTGTAGCAGTTTCAGCTCATTGCCGTGTGAGACCATGCTGGGCTCAGAAAGAGCCTAGAGTACAGGCCCAGGAGTTTCCCTTCCAGCTTGGAAGGTCGTAGCCTCTTCACTAGGCCATCAAGGGGGATAGCGGCCAATGATTCCGTCCTGGACTAAAATGTCACATAACTGTAGCAGACTCAGATGTGTGCGCTTGTAGGAAAACGTTTTTCTAAAGCCTGCTGGGACAGTGCAGCCAGCAGCAGCCAGCCTCGCGGGTTCCCTGAGCTCAGTCCTTCACTTTCAGACCAGGTTAGTGGAGGGGTGGAGGATGAAGGGTTATTAAAGACAACACACTGTAGCCATCAAGGTATCCGTGTCGGCAACCTCACATTCTGGTGTTACTCGGCTAATGACATAGAACACGATCATTGTGGACTGATCACATTTGAGGACTCTGAATAAAGAACAGGAAAAGATTAGTAGGCCAAGAAGGAACTAAACAACACGACTGGAAATTTTACTTTGAGACCTTGGGTACCTTTCCAGAGGCGACTGAAAACTGAGGCAAGTTCTGTGAAATCCGTGACGACTGCTGGAGATCGGAGGCACCCCGGCACGTCATCCTGTCCCAGCGGCTCCCGTGCAGATCTGCCTGTGTCACGCGGCGTTCCGCAGCTAGTTCGCACCATCGGGACATAGCAACAGACCTTGCGCCCGCAGAAGTTCTGAAATTCGCTAGAATCCTCATTGCATTCGTGTTTTAGAAAATGTGGGGCAGCAGTGTCATTGCATTATGTTGTCAGTTTACTAACAATATTCAATTTGTTGAGCCGTGAAACAATCACAGGCCTTTTACAGAAGGTTCTAATCCCACAGATGAGCGCCGCGTGCAACGCCAAGGCATCCCTCGGGGCCGGCGTCTTTCTCAGTCCCCAGACGCAAATGCTATTAACTGATAAACACGGTTGCTTGTGCTTTACGTCACAAATAGCCCATCCATACCTCTGTGTACATGTGAATATATACACACACTCACACCGTTCACATATAGAAATATATTTATTTGTATACATATATGTACATATGTATACTACATATATATTGCATAGGTTTAAAAAAGAGAAACATTTTAAAAGCAGGCTAGTCATCTGTGTATGTATAGTTAACACCAGCAGGCAAAGATAGGTGAGGTGGTGGCAGTTTCATTTGATTTCGTTCCCACCATCACTGCATCTTGTCCCTCACTGCGTCGCTCCCTTTGGACACGTATCATCGGCGTGTCCTAAAGTCATGGCCGAGAGCAGTCGTACTTGTGTGCCGCTCTGTGAAGCATGCACCCTGCCTGGGCTGTCGGACTGGTCCACACTGTCTTTGGATCTCGAGCAGGGAAAGGAGAGTTCTTTGCTCTGTGACACTCCCACCGCTCAGCAGGGTAGCTGATGATAATTGGTGAGGACGAGCTGCTCCTAGGAAGAGGCAGTCGCGTGGACAGGATGGGCAAATCGGAGCGGCTGCCACTCACCTCTTGTGATCCTGATTCTCTGGCCACAGTCACAGTCCTGCTCCGGATGAATCCTGCCAATACCGTTAACAGTCGTGTCCTACCACTGCCAGTGTCTTCCTTGGATATGAGCATCAAAATGACATTTCCTTCTGGGGCAAGTGTCCGCGTTATCCAAAAGACAAGTGCATATCTGCTGATTGGGTCATCTTACGGGTTTATGACAAGCCCAGTTCTGAGACACGATCAGGAGGGTTAGCACACTTCCCTGCTGGTCGCATGAGAGATCGCCATCATGGCCGATGTGTCCACATCCAGCGATACGAGCAGCGTGCCCCTGGACATTGATTGGAGGACCTGTAGGTGTTACACCCCTGGGGGCTTCTGCTGATTTTAGTCAATCTCTCCGTAGTTTAATGAGAGACCTAAAAAAAATAAAACGACTAGTGCCCAGGACAACTTACTCTCCCAGGACTTTGAGATTCATAAAACTGGTCCTGAAAAGGAAGCAGAAAAATACAATTTCTTATTAGGTTCATAAAGCAAGTGTTTTAGACCTGAAATTTGAATTTGGGAGTCTTCATGATGGATGATAAGTCCACAGTCTGTTTATACATGTGTGAAGTCATCATGCATGCAGTCACACATTCTCGAATCGATCATGTTTGCACGGATTTAATCATTCTTTGCAAATACCACTTTCTCTGATACACCATGCTAAGGACGTAACAATGAATGCAATAGACAAAATTTTTCACAAACTGGTCACAAAGGAAGAACGGCACACTCCAGTGGGACAAGCGCTACGTGTGAGAGCCCAGCACCCACTGGGCATACAACGAAGGCTTCTTTACACTTGTCACTCGTTGGCCAGAAATGTTTTAGTTCTATAAGAACAATTTTAACTAGGAAAAATTACTGATATTTTGCATTTCCATTTTGTTTGTCTTGGTAACGTCTTTGAGAATGTGTTTGAAACTAAGACTTTAAAGAAGCACTACTAAAGTCAGGGCCAAGTTAGAGTCGTTTGTCCTGACTCTGAAGGAAAGAAGTCGGACTAGTAAGCAGCGTTGCCAGTGGGTTGGGATTACGTAAAAAACAGGTGAGGTATAAACTGTCAGGCAGTGCAGCGGCCTTCCTTATAGAGCCACAAGCGGTCAGCTCCCGGAAGCCTGTGATAGAGGACACTAGGCCGTTTTCAGGTATGTTTTGGTTAGGGACCTCTGTAATCTCAGGGGGCTGAAATCAGATTCTGTTACTTTCTTTAGAGTTTGTTTTTAAAATTCCTTTGTTGAATTTCAAGATTTCATTTTAAAAATTCATAAAAATCTTGATTTTTTTTTTAACTCTTCAAACATTATTTTATACATGAGAAGCTTTAAAATCTGGGAGGGAATGGCCTTTACTTATCATTTAACGATCTAAAACCACCTAAGCATGAACTTAAGAGCTAGCAAAGAGAAAACATAAGAGGCTAACTTAATTCAAAATACTTCTGGAAGCATTATGGATTTTGACAAATATTCACGGGCATTCTCAAGTAAAGTCCTATTAGAAATCCGTCTGTCCAAAGTGAAGAAGTACTGTTAGAGTTCAGTATAATCTAACGTAACTACAGAAGAAATTGCTGCCTAAAAGGTAGAAACCAAGTGTTTGTACAGGAGCAGCAACCCTGGGAAGTGCCCTGGCTTCTGCTGCCAGCATGGTGACACAAGGGCAGCCCTGACCGGGGAGGGAGCGAAGTGCCGCCCCGAAAAGGCCAGCGTCTCCAGCCAGACGGCATCTGAAGTGGAAGCCCTGGACAGTGGCAGCTGCTGAAACTGTCTTCTCAGCCCTTCAGAGCAACATCTGTGTAGCTTTTTATTATTTTTTTCTCCTTTCTTTTTTGTTTTTTTGAGACAGGGTCTCGCTGTGTAGTTCAGGCTGGCCTTGCACTCATGGTAATCCTCCTGCCTCAGCCTCCCAGATCCTGGTGTGCACCACCATACCTGGAGAATATAGCTTTCAGTATAAAATAGCTTAAACCAGAACTAAAACCTATAATGTTCATTAACAATCTCTGTGATTTTTAGTTGGTATTTCAAAGTGTTTTTGACATTTTTGACCTTTGATACAATCTTGTGAGGTACATATCGCAGGTAATACACTCTAAGTGAATTAACTGAATTTCAGGGCCCTGAATTCAACTCGTGCAGAGTCAGCTAGCATGTGATAAGACTGCAGCTAGAACTGAGGCCTAAAATTACAGACCAAAATAGATGTCTTCTAGGTAAATAATTTTCCAGCTTTGCTTTTAATGATATTTTACATCGCTGGTTCAGATTTCCATAATAAAATGATTTCCCCATGAAAAAAATATCGACCCCCAGCAACAGTTGTTTAGGACTGAGGGAGAACGTGAAATGAAAACCTCAAGAGTTAAATTCAGAGAGACGCTTACCAACTTGGATATATATTCAAAGGCAAAAAGGTCAAAGGTTTGGACACCACTGTGGATGGCATGAGAAGAAATTAACACTGAGGTTTTAGTGGTTCTTCTACATACTTCTTGTGACTCTCACATTTAAAAAGCATGAGTACTGTTTCCCCGCTCGGAACGACACTGAACATCCATTTCAGGATGTTGTGCTGGAAGGTGTTGAGAAGGGGCCTGCCGCTCCGGAGGGTGATGCTGTTGCTGGGCGGGTGCACGAAGGAGGCTCGTCGTGCAGAGTCACATCCACAGAGGTCTAAGTCACCTGCAGGGAGTGACATTTGAAATTAAAAGAACAGACAGTAGTCTCCAGTTCTCAATCTCGCATTTTACCAGATCACTATGGTAGATCGGTGAACTCGTAGAAGGTGTTTGGTGTGGAAAGAAGGCGACATTGGAAGAATGTCTGGCAGGGACGGGTGGAACAGTGCCGTCAGTTTCAAGTTCTGGAGGGCAGACGGTCTGTACAAAAAAAAATGACAGAAGAGAAGAACAGACACGGAGTGTAGGTGGGATAACCTACTTTATTACATAAGCATTTTTTCTAAACATTGCTTTAAGAAAAATTGATAAGAAAAATTGAAAAACAGTAAGTTTACCATTGCTTGTGTGTTTTCTAGTGTTTAAGTAAATGTTGAACAGCCAACTCAGGGATCATATGAAAGCAAATGCTTAATTGTGACAGATCTAAAAATGTTGTGTAATGTGTCCCGGGTTTATTTCTGTGCTTTTCAACTGGAGCAGACCTCAGCCCTTTCGTTCCCGGGTTCCTGCCGAACAGATGGCAACGAAAGCATTTTATAGAAACAGTCACCAAAAATCTCTCCTAAATCATTTGGAGGCAGGGATCACGATCTTAAAATTCACTTTGCTTATACAAACACACAACATGTGCACATGTGCACATTTTGCCGACTGCTGGCCAACCCTCAAATCTGAAAAAGGCCTACATTCTACCGAGGCAAAAATGCCAAAAATTCAGTACTAAGGTGAATACAAAGCATCTGGTGCTCGTTCTTCTACTTACTAGCCACTCGTTTGGGGTGCAAAGTTGTGATTAGGACTAGAAGAAAGGACCGAAGATTCCTCTGTGTTCTGGTCATAAAGAGGTAGAGAGGCACATTCTGTACTTTCTCTTCATTGAACAAGACGTGCTCATGTCACTAGGCTGATGTATGCGTATTATTTCTAAATGTGAGGATTACGGTTTGAATTGCTCATCCTCATTCTTAGATTGGAGTTGAATGGCTCGGAAAGTCGGTCTTGAGATAACGTAAGAGATGGTCCCATCTTGACAGTCTGCCCAGAGAGCGTGTCCCACTTCACTCATCGTCCCCCGGCTCACTTCTTGCTCCTGGCCTAGGAGAGGAAAGGAGTTTAGAGAAAAGGAGAAAATATTCTCAAGAGAGCACAGTAATATTGCTCCAGTATCAGCACAGTTTCACCCGGCAACTCACAAATAATGTATATCCTAAGTAAACACTGATTCCCATGAAAACCGGACTCATAGAAAGCAATTAAACTTATTGAGGGTAGCTTCAAAGAGTATTGGTTGAGAAACTTTCAATTTATGCAATTTAGGAAGGAGGAGATTGCGTGTGACACCCTAGTGAGCAGAGTCAGCTATCCGAGCACCTTTCTGAGCGGGCTTCCCGAGGGCCCGATAGTGTTCGGAGAGTTTCCCCAGCCGCCAAGAGCAGGTTAGACCTGTCTGCAAACGTATGGGTCCAACGTAAAATTTGAGAAGAATAAGGGCCATACAGGGAGTTTTCCACAAATATATTTTCTTCTTTAAAATTCAGAGATCATGACTTGTTACTTTGTAGTTTACCTGTAACAATTTTTCTTAAAAATGACAGACATAGATGTGAGAGTTTTGTAAGCGGTCTTGTAAAAAACAAGAACAAAATCAAGAATTTTAAAAACCACACAGATGGCAGCCCTAGGTCAATTTACTCTATTTTTCATTTCCAATTTTAAAAGTAATTCACAAAAACATGTTGAGACTTACCACTTCTGAGATGCCTTCCGGCCTTGATACTCAACTGTACCTTGTATAAAGAATCCAAATGGTTTCTGGCCTTTTGGGTTTTATTAACAGTCACACGTTTCATTTGCCACCATCTCCACCCTGCCATGGTTGGATTGAGGTGGACTGAGGCACTAATCACATGCATGCATCATTTGCAGTGCAGGGATACTTGGATGCTTTCTAATATCCTGATCATGGGTTGGGAAGAGTGAGGCTCTTAGTGTCCTGGCAAATGAGACAGAACTTTTACAGACAAAATATTCTAATGCAGTAGAATATTCTGCAAAACATCATTGAAAAGTAAGCCTTCAAATTAGCCTCCATAAATGTTAGTTTGGCTGTTTCTGAAAATTACCAATGGTTAATCGGGCAGCCATGAATGTATTATATGCACCATAGCTGAGTGAAAGTGAGAAAAACCATTTCTCTAAAGAAATAAGGACTACAGGGCAATCTCAGTTCCATCAGAGTGGATATCCTCCATTTCTGAGTGGGCAGAAGCTCCTGGACATGCAGAGTGTGGCTGGCTGTGGATAGGCCTAGGCCGCTTGCAAAGACCACATCTCTATGAGGAGTTGCTGGCATGTCATAAAGGGCTCTTTCAGGCCTGCTGACTCTGCCCTGTCACATCCCAGAGCAGCCTGCAGCAAGTGGACTCTCCAATGCACTAGCAGCTGTGACAGTAGAGAGGGGAAGTTGTATTTCCAGGTAAAGTGGGATCCAGATAATATGAGGTGGAGGGAGGGTGGGCAGGGAGGGAGGGTTGGGAAAGGGAAGATTGGAGCTTTTTGTAAGAAAGTCATAAAGTATTTTCCCTAATTTTCTTGCATTTCTTATTTATATAAAGAATCCTGATCACTGTGTTGCTCTATAGAGATTTTCAATGGAACTAATTTGGGAGACTGAACTAATCGCTGAAAAAGAAATTGGTTACGCTTACTTTTTGGACACTTTTTCTGTATTGTGACTTGTGTGGAAGTGTACAGAATAAAACGAAACATAATTAATTTGTTTATTTTTCTGTGTCTACTATATGTAGATGTGAATACTATCCTTAACTATAGTTAAATTAAACATTCAAAATAAGGAGGTAAGCAAAGAGTTGGCTATTAGGGCAGACAGCAACTAAATGTCCCCAGTAAAGACGAAATATTTTAGAAAAAATATTTCTGCTTCCAGAGTGGACTAATGAGGCCAGTTTTATCCTCTTACCCCTCCCTATCTGTCTGTCTATCTGTATCTCTATCTAGAGGACGCTGATCCTTGGCAGATGAGGGTCAAATAAGACAAGCCCTGGAATTACCCCATTTTATAGATTTCCAAATTTCCAGACAGCAGTTCCAGCAGGGCTAATTCAGGCAGGGCCTGGCAGATATTCTAAGTTGCAGAGACAAAGCCAAGAGCGAAATGATACAACCAGGGAGATAAGGGAACAACATCTTTAAGGTGCTGAGAAGAAGAAAAAATACTGTCAGATTACAATTATTCAGCAGCAAAATTATCTAGAAAATTAAATGCAAAAAGAAAAATTTTACTGACATAGAAGCTGAAAGAATTAAACACCAACTGATCTGCACTATAAAAAATTGTTGAAGGGATTTCCTCAGATGAAGATGTCTGTTTACACATGAAGGAGGCACACTGGACTTGGAAGGATTTGGCTAAATACATGTGGTTTTTTTCTTGGTAGTGAATTATACCTAAAAGATAAATGACTAAACAATAGACAGTATTTTGTGGAATTTACAAGTAATCGACAACAATTGCATAAAAGCATTAAAGGGAGAAATGGAGAATTGTAAACTGCTTCTGCTGGCCGTGACTGGCCACAGTGTTGCACAACGCACAGATGGAAAGGCCCAGACAGTGCCCAGCATGATCCGGCTCTAGCACCCGGAGTGCTGAGACAGGCACAACCAAACACGTGCTCCTGCTGAGTGTCTTCCCTGAAAACGGTAGAGGAAGGAGTTCCACGCTTGGAGTTTGGTGCCTCTACTAAAACATTAAGCTGAGAGGAAACAATGACTTGAATCAACTACTTCTGACCTCTGGAACCTAATCAGACACAGAAACCAAGGTGGTATTTGGCAAAGGGAGACGCTGCCAAACTTGGTCATTTGTAGGAATCTCTATCAGGTCGCAGGATGGCTGCAGGGGCAATGGACGGTGACTCTTAAGTGACCTCATGCAAGACATACAGACTTTCCAAAATTAGTTTGGCAAATTCACCATAAAAATAGACGACTACAACTAAAGTGATTCCCGAGGAAGAGGAGAATCTAATTTCCAGAGTTACCACAATTATATCATTTAAAATGTCCAGTTCTCAACAACAAAATTGTAAGGATTAAAAAGATGTCTCATTTGTGGGGCAAAAATTGACAAAAGCTGTCTCTGAAGAAGCCCAGATACTGGAATTAAAATTTCCTAGTTAAAGATGTTAACTCCATTATCTAAAGTATGTTCAAGAAGAACCCCAGAAAATCTGAAGTTCTGAACAATTAGCAAATGTCAGAAAGGAGAAAGCAGTCCTACAAAGGAAGTGGGAATTGGGGGCAGAAAAGTAGAACAGCTGAAATGAAAAATTCACCAGAGAAGGGCAATGGTAGATTTGAGCAGGCAGAAGGAAAGAAAAGAAAAATCAGCAAAATTGAGTATGAAATACTTGTAATTATCCAATCTGAGGAACAAAAAGGAAAAAAAAAATGAAGAAAAATGGACAACAACCTTAGGCGGCTGTGAGACATCACCCCGCATACCAGGAACTCTCATTGCAGGAGCTCAGAGGGAAGAAATAGTGATGGGGAAAGACTAGTTTTTAGAAAATCTTAATGCCCTAAAACTCTTACAGTTTGATGAAAAATAATAATATACACATCTGAGCAACTCAGTGAACTTCAAATGGGATAAACTCAAGTACTGAGACAGCAAATTGTGCACTGACAAAGACAGTCTTGGAAGCAACCAAGTGGACAACTTTCACCATGAGGAGTGCTCAGTAAGATGAAGGCCGATGTCCTATCAGAAGCTTTGGAGGCCTGAAAGCAAAAGCACCCGTCCATTAACATGTCTATCTGGTGAAACTGTCATTCAGGAATTAAGGAGAGATTAAGACAGAACTGGATGCGCTAAAGCTGAGAGTCTACTGCGCGAGAAGAAACTCTGAAGGCAGCACGCTAGGCTGTAAATGCAGACGGTACCAGACTGGGGCTGCTGCTCTGTGGCAGGACGCTCTCACGACATGCTTGAGGCCTGACTTCATTTCTCAGTAGCACTGAACAAAAAAAGGTAGTGTGCTAGGCAGTAACTTAAATATATACAAAATCAAGTATTATTTTTAAGGGCACTAGCAAAAGTCATGCAAGACCTTTAGAAAGTGAATAGCTAAATGGAAGAAGTAATCCCTTATCAGCAATCACTTTAAATATAAATGGAGTAAGCCTCAACGGAAAGGAAGGTATCTGCCAAGTGGATTAAAAATTGACCATCCTTGTGCTGCCAAGATACTTCAAATATAAAGACACAGAGAAACTGAAACAAATGGAAAAAGATATCCTGTGATAATAATAAGTAAAAGAGAGTTTAGCTTATAGTATCATCAGATAAATGATTTTACATCCAAAAAGTTACGAGACAAAGAAAATAGTACATACTGTAAAAGTTTGAATCCATCAAGAAGATACACACACCTAACCACAGAAACCCAGGCTACAAATGAAAGAAAATGTGACAAAATTGAAGGGAGAAATAGTTCCTACAAAAGTAGTTGGATACTTTACACTCCACTTTCAATAATGCATTGCTAATCAGACAGGTCCGTAAGGAAACAAAGGATGTAAAAACACTGTGAATTTACCAGATCAATAGCTGTGAGAACAGTCCACCGATGAGAGTATAATGTGCTTTCCTCAGTGCAGCATGTGAATTATTCTCCACTCTGGACTGCAGATTAGATCTGAATGTAAGTTTCAATAAATTTTAAAATATCGAAATCATACAAAGCATCCTTTTGTACTGCAGCAGAATAAAGATAGAAGTTGTTAATAAAAACAAAACTGGAGAACTCATGAGTATGTGAACATTCTTAAACAGGAAATGGGTAAGCTTAATAAGGAGCAAATACCAAGCTCAAATCCAGCTCAGACGGGAGGGAACACCTGGCTGTCACATTTCCAGACTTGCATAAAACACTGGAAGACAGGACTATCCCATTCATTAGAAAGGCAGAGTTGGACATCTGCTTTCCCATTTTGAAAGTTTACTAAAAGCTTATTCCAGGATCAAGAGATGAAATGAAATTTTAAAATGGCTAAAAGCAAATGCCCTGTGAAGAGAATAAAGTTTCTCTTTAAATGGGCCTTTCTACAATGAATGATTTTTTTTTTCTTGGATTATAGCTAAATTCATGCTAGTGTGCTTTTCCTTTGCTTCCATATGGTCAGAATTTGGAACCAGCAACGAACTATTATTCTCACAAATCATACAGAAATTCTTCTTCAGAGATGTCTTTAAAGACTATGTTACAGAAATGGGTTGGCAATGTAAAATATGCAATCAATTATATCTCCCAGGACGTTCTTCCAGCGGCTAGCTGAGAGGTGCATAGAGATGAGGCCGGGGGATTGCAAAGTGTAAACTTTTGAGTCTCATTTAAAAAGATATATTTCCTTTGCTAAAGTATTTAAGGCTAAAAAAAAAAGTAAGTGAGAGTAACTTGTTTACATAAAACACTCATTGTCACTACTTTTTTTTTCTGAGAACACTTTTGCAAAGTCTTGGACTTTAAAAATTGTAAAGGACTAAAAAATAACCATCATGCATGTATAAAAACACATTGTGTTTTATTTGATCTGTACACACACACACACACACACACACACACACACCCCCAAATGCAAAAGCTCTTTGATAACATTTCTTGCTACTGGGATCTCTCCATGTACCTGTATCCCAGAAACCCAACAGTTCCTGAAAGTCTATAGAAACTTGAAGCTTGAAGAATTTTCATTTCACAAGTGTTAGGATCATATTAGAATTTGTGGGGGGGTGCTGGGGATCGAACTCAGGGTCTTGTGCTTGCCTAGCAAGCACTCTACCACTGAGCTCAATCCCCATCTCCCATATTACAATTTAAACCTTGAATTTAATCCAGTTTATTTTAGATCATGTTGCTCACACTAAGAAATCATCTAGAGGCGTCTTTCCAGCAGAATGGGATTCAGCTACTCGTGCCTTCCCAGGTCAGAGGTTCTCAAAGCTGGGTTCTGGGGCCCATGATATCAACATCACCTGGGAGACTGTTAGAAGTGTAGATTTCTCTGGTCCTATCCTTGACCTGTTGGGTCAGATACTAAGGCTGGGGCCAAGCACTTGGTTACCAAGTCTTCCAGGGGATTCCAATATATATTAAAGTCTGAGAATCACGCCCTAACACAAAGGAACGCAAATGAAATAATGCAGCAGGTTATTTAACTTTATTCGGTAGACCCGGTTTTATGAGTAATTGAGTGCCATAGCCAATGTGATTAAAAGCATAAGCCTTTACCGGATTCAGGAGAAAAAAAGAAAGACAAGAAGAGAAACCTTTGAACAAAAGCTTCCCCACAGCTATGAGTTCTTACTTTGATATTATGTGAAACTAGGTAGGTAATCTATGTTTTTTTTCATTATTTAATCTCATTGCTGCATCTTCATTTATAGCCTGTCAATCTCTTCTACCCACAGACTTTTATTTATTTATCAGCTATTACATTTTCCTACGTGTCCCCCCCAAGGCCACAGGAGCAATCAGGACAGAGGCATTGCCACTTCCCCTTTCCCTATTTCACAGTTTATGTTAACTATACTCCTGGTTACAGTTGTAAAATTTTACCCTATTTTATACCAATATTAAAGTGTCTAAATATTGCCAATTTTTGTTTTAAAAGTTGAAAGCCAAGAACGTTGGATTTCAGTAGCATGGCGCGTTGCTATGTACTACAGAGCTATGTACTATGCTACAGTTACAATTTTTTCTGAAGTTTTTCCAAGCCATGACTTCAATGTCAATAAAAACAATGTTTCTATCACTCATGTCAAACAATTTCTTGTTTCTTAGATTTTTTTCTTTTGGTTCTAAATTATGCCACATTTTAGTGTGTTTATCTTTGGACACTTTGGTATGGTTTTATGAGGGTTTTTTCTTTGGTGTTTGGTTACTACCTCACATACACACTTGCAAACAAATAATTTTTGAAAGATAAAACACACGCACTTGCAAATGAATAATTTTTAAGCACACAGTGTTATCTAGCTCTTTAGTTGTTTTTGGAATCCATTCCATTTTTTTCTTTTTTTCTATACTTTTTTTCTAATTTTGGTGAATTATTTTATAGGCGTGCCACACAATTATCGCCTTGGGGTTTTCTTCTTTGGACTTTTGTATTTTCGTTATCACTTTTTGACTCTCACATATGTCTTAGGTTTTTGATGTGCTAGAGTCTAACCACAAATTACGTCTTAAAGCTAGGCATTAGGGAAATAAATTCTTTCAAGTTCTTGCATGTTTGAAAATGTCTGGCTAGTCTTTTACTTAGTATCTATCTGACTTTGAAATTCTGATTTCAACATCATTATGAGCCAGCCAGACAAATTTATGGAGGAAAAAGAGGGCTTGAGTGCGTCGTGAAAAGTGGAAGCTAATTCTCAAATATAACAGACTCAAATCACAAAGCCTGATGTCATGAGAACAAAATGGCCCTGGAAGTCACCCTGAACAACTTCATCTCCTAAAAGGGCAAACTGCAGTGTGAGAAGACTAGAAATTTTGCAGGGTCACACAGCTGGCTTGTGACAGAGATTCTCAGAGGCCCCTCATCTGCGACTCACATCACAACGCCACACTTTGGATTCCACCTGAAGGCATGACTAGGATGAAAGAGAGCCATTTGCAGTAGAGGAGATTACTTTAAACCAGAGGAGACCTAGATTCTAGCCCGGCCCTGCTCCGAAGGCTGAGTCTGTTTTCCTTCCCTTGGGTCCAAGCGACTTTATCTATAAAATAAAATTATAGGCCTAAGAGTCACTGGCATTCATTCTTCTTTTAAGTGGCAGAATCGTCTAAAGGTGATATTTTAATAATAGACACATTGGGAAAACCTTCAACATTGGGAAAGCTCTACTAATGCCATCCCTAATGTATGTCATTCAGGCAGTATTTGTCAAAGCATTCGTAACTTCACATTTGTTTAGAGTCTCAAATGTCTTCTCAATAAGATTCCTATGCCTTTAGCCCTCCTGCTTTTTGTAGACTGCACACTCCATGAGAATTCTTTGTGTGCTCATTTCCGGAGAGCGGACAGTCAGCCACACGGTCTAGTTCATTGACTCTAGGCCTCCACTTCCAAGGCTTAAAGTTCCCTCAGTTTCATACAGATGGGAAGGACCAGAGTTTACACAGAGCACAGATGCTTCCCAACTGCTAAGTCTTACAACTCCATGAAGATCTGATAATGATAACAAGGAAGGACGTTTCTCCTTCATCGATCAGTCTACCTAGGTAGTGGGGTTTCTCTTCTGCTTGGCACTTTCTGATTCAATACGGCTATCTTACATGTGGTAGTTATGTTGCTGATTACAAACTGGATGCACTTGGTCATGTGACACGGTTCCTCTTTCTGAGCCTGTTATGGTTTGAACATGAAGTATCCCCCAGTGCAGAAATGATCAGAGGTGAGGCCTAGAGAGAGGATTGGATTAAAAGGGCACTAATTTCATTAACGGTCTAATTCATTGATGAGTTCACAGCTGAATGCACTATTAGGAGCAGGCCCAGTCGGAGGAAGCAGATCACTAGTGATCCACCTTTGAAGGGTATGAATTTTCCCTGGCCCTCTTCTTCTTTTCTTCCCAGCTGCCATGAAGTGAGTAGTTTCGCCTACCACCTCCTTCTGCCATGATGTTCTGCTTTATCTCAGGCCTACACCAGTGGAACCAGCTGATGTGGACTAAAACCTGTGAAACTGTGGACCAGAATCATCCGTTCATCCTTCAAACTATGTATGGCAGATTTTTGATCCCGCCCATGGAAAGCCCATGGAAAGCTGACTCGTTAAGAGCTTCCCTTTACTCATTCGGAAATAGGAAACAATTACACTAACTGAATGGAGCAGATGTGCCAATTAAAAGAGATATTGGTTGAAAATACTTAGAATAAAGCTTTGTACATAGTAACTACTTGACAAAATGTACTGACAGAAACATGCTGGTAGGGATTACGTGGATGAAATTCTGATTGCCCTTTTGGCATTGTTCTCCGTCCTGGTTGGCTGGGGCTAGGCAGAGAGACAGGAGCCTGCAGGCTGTCACCGTGGATGGCTTAGTGAGGTTACCTTGGCCTCTTCTTCTGACAGTCAAGCCCTAGGCTAAAGTTTGCCTCAATCCTTTTTCTACTTCTATCTTGTAGCAGTGTCTTCAAAAATTAAAGATTCATAAACTTTGACAGCAGTAAATAAGGCACCATTCTGCAAACTTAAATGGAGAAAAAAATGTGGAACTAATAGACTTGAAAGTTTGAAATAAAAACGGAAAAATGAAACCATCAGTTTGTCTTAAATCTAGTTTTGTATTACATCATTTTGTGGGCCCTGCCAATGTGAGAAAAACCGCCGGGCTGCTGTGCTTTTGGAGAGGCCTGCACACACAGCCCGCATGAACAATTTAACTTTGAAATCTCTGGATTATCTGTCTTACTGGAAATGCACTTTTTCTGCAAATCATCAGATTTCCCTACTCAGATGGCATAGAACCAAGCATCCAAAGACACTTTGATAACACGAAACCCTGTGGCCCTACGGCAGTTATCCAAACATTCTGTGTCTTGTCCAGCCGTCCTGTTGGTCACTTCCTGTTTCTCTGCCCCCTCCCATTGTTTGAAGCCGATCCTTAAATGCTCTCTGTCCGTAGCGTTTAATCTCAGCTCTGAAATTGCATTTGGCCTGGTTTCTCTGAATTTAGACTTTTGTACTTCTAGAGAGAGAAAAGTCCTTCTTCCACTCCAGCCTAAGTCTTCAAGGAGGACCATGATGCAGTCATATGAATTAGGGCTGTGGACAGGTATGAGATGCAGGCTTATGAGCTGTTTTCAATTATCTGAGTGGAAAAACCAATGGCAGCAGTTTGTCCTGGCTCAGTGAGCTGCCAGCTTTTTGTGTGGAGAGGTTTCAGCTGCTCTGTCTGTCTGTGCCACACTCACTCCCCTGGCAGGCGGTCAGGAGTGAGGCCCCCATGCCCTCAGCAGGAGCCTCTGGTAAAAATTACATAGTCAAGGCAAAATGGTCATTTATGTTGCCAAGATAATATTGATACCAAAAGAGTGGAATTCTCTAACCATAACCCAAACCTAACTCATATTTTCCATTTTACTTGTCTCGTCTTCAGGGAGGTAGGGAGTAAACGCTGAGTGAACAAAAAGTACTATCATTCATATGGGTCATAGTAGAGTGATGAACTCATGTGATTTAATAGGCACGCTTAAGGGAAATTGATTTCTCAGAAGTGTGTCCGTTCTATTGTAATTTTTATTTTCCACTGTAGGAGCCTGGTTCAGAAGCTGGATCAGCGTCCTCAGGGGTATGAATCGTTTGACTGGAGATGCTGAGTGGAGTGTTTCACTGACGGTTAATTTATGGCTCCAGTGCGCCACTGCTGCTGGTTATTAGTGTTCTGTGTGGTCTTCTCCCACACCGACTCTGGATTCTTCCCTTTTGCTAGTGGGACTTGAGCTGGTGTGACCCGAGTGATGGTTTTAATGAGCACGTACGGGCTTGTCCTTCATGTGTGCTGCTTCCTGGAACTGGGGCAGTCTTTCGGCTACTTCTGTGGAGAGCTGGGATGGTCACACAGAGAAGCATGGAGGCAGGCGGGGAACGGGGGACGTGGGGGAGGGGAAGGCGGTGGAGGGCGAGGAAGACGCAAGGGTGTGTTCTTTCCCACACCTACATTAGTGGTCCTGAGGCCTCTACCACAGGAATGACTGAGTAAGCCATTTCTTTTGTTCCAATCTTATTACATCAAGGAGTAAGATTGCTCTGCTAAGCCTCATCTAAACTGCAGATTGTAAATAAATAATTGGTGATTTTCAAAGCCACCAGCTTTGCCATGCTTTATAACCCAGCAACAGATAATTGAATCAGAGTTCAGTCTGAAAAGGGACACTTCAATGGATTTGACACTTTGCGAGCCATTCCTTTAGATCAGCGAGACAGGGAGAAGAGATAGTATACTTTTTTAGCCCAACCAATAATTGAATTGGTGCCAACGGAGTGTCTGAAACTATGCTATGTAATCATAAAATTATGGAGTGGGAAAGTACTTCCAAAGCACTTATTCAGCATTTCAAACTCTCCATTTTGCAAACTGAAGAAAAACAAGAAACCCTGGAGTCCAGAATAATCAGACTAGGAATAAAACTCACGCCTTATGATTATTGTCAGCATCTGCCAAATTGATACCAGTGATCTCCAACACTTTCGTGGCAGTAGACCACTATTAGCAACACCTGGACTATAATAAATGCTAAGCTAATACAAGTTAATCTGTAATCATTATTTATATTATAGCTAATCTTAATCAAAAAATGCTACCTCCAATGGTAATACCCATAGGAAAAGGGTAAGACACAGGGCCAAGAGTGGGCTATGTTCTTTCTCTCATCAAAGCAGCAGCTGTGTCAGTAGTTGCTCCCTAAAACAGAAAATTTCAACTTCAGTCATCTCTCATCTGAGAACTCTGCTTCGGGTCTTGATGGTAATTTAGGGCTCTTATATTCTAGATCTCTTAGACCAGTGGTGGTGAACCTGCGGCATGCGTGCTGCAGCGGGCACACAGAGCCCTCTCTGTCAGCAAGTGAGCCACGTCACCCCAGCAGCTGAGTGTCAGGTAACAGTTGTTTTTTTTCTAAATTAAAGCCTCATTATTCACATTTGGTTACAGTGTTGCCCCTTTGGGGTAAATAAATGGGTTTTGGGTTGCAGTTTGCGTACTGGATCTCTGAAAGGTTCTCCATCACTGGCTTAGACAGTGGTTTGCTCTCTCTCTTTCTCGGTCTCTCTCTGCCTCTCTCTGCCTTGGTCTTTGTCCTTCTTCCTTCTTTCCATCTTGCTCCTTTCTGCTTTGATAGAAAACCAGTAAATCAAGATGTGAAGGCATGCAGCTCCTCATGGAGGGCTACTTTAGGCTGCTGGGAGAGGCAGGGAGGACATGGGGCTCACTACTGAGTTTCTGAAGCCCACATATGCAAGACTTGTCAGCCTCCAGCAATGGGGACAAAGAATCACAGCAGTTGGAATTATTAAAAGCGATTTCAGTCTCTGTCCATTGCTACAAGATGTGATTGAAAGATGCAGTGAATGTTTAAATTTTAAAAAATTATTACGATAAAAGAATTATTGTTATTAATGCCCCTCAAAATAATTGTCCTCACTTCAAACACACTTATCCCATCATTTTGCTGCTTTCTGGAGCAGGTTTGCAAGTTTGCTTTCATCACTGTATTTAGCTGCACTATCGTGGCTGCCTGGATGTCCTTAGTTGAGTCACATTATCTACTTTTCATGGTCATTTGGACTTTAGGGAAGAGCCGGAAGTGCCACAGCCACAGATCCAGCCGATAAGGTGGGTGAAAACACACTGATGTTTCTATGTGCTGGCCTTTCCACTGGATGGAGCCGGGCAGCAGTATTCATTGTATTTTTTATCACGCTTTGTAAAGACACTCAAGACAGAAGACTTCTAGAACTGCTTCAGAAGAGAAGTGATGGGATGCATGTGTTTGAAGTGGGGGGAGGATTTTGAGGCGAATTAGCAGCAATGTGTCTT
>PVJO010015994.1:0-43364 GCA_004026905.1 Hystrix cristata | reverse complement strand
GGAGCTCCGTGGAAGGCTCCAGCTGCCGTGTGGAACCTACGCTGAGGTGGGGACTCTAGAACAGCTCGCTCTGCCACCAAAGACCAGGATCCACTCTATCTCCCGCAGGTGTACATATTCAAGTATGATTCCACACATGGCAGATACAAAGGGAGTGTGGAGCACAAGAACGGACAACTGGTTGTGGACAACCAAGCAATTAGAGTCTACCAGTGGTAAGGGCAGTGTGTCCTGCATGTCTCTCACCCAATAAGGCAGGGATTCCAGCCTCTCCCACGGAGTTTCAAAGCTCCTTCCCCAAACTGTGTGTGTGTGCCTGTGGGTACAAGCTTACAGAGACGGTCTCGGGAAGGACCTCAACCCCTCAAAAGGCTGAGAAGTATTAATCTGCAAGTCACACTACAGTTCTCAAGAACACTGTATTTAACACACAGAGGCATATCAACTCACCATGTCTAATTCAATTGCTTCCCCTTCAACCCCCAGACTTCTTCCCCTCCAAGAAGGTACTGCCATGGACCCAGCTTCTTCCCACCAGGTCTTACTTGCCAGGTCTTACCCAGCAGCCAGAGGCATTGTAAAAAAAAAAAATAGAATTTATAATTCAGGGAAATATTTGAACTTCTCCCTACTTCCTGTTTATCTCTTCTATTTTGCGCTGTGTGTGAGTATAGTGTTTCTCATATAAGAGAAACCATGTGATATTTGAGCTTGTGTGTCTGACTTATTTCACTTAACATTATGTCAAGTTGTATCCTTTTACCTACAAATGGCTCAAGTTTATGTTTCTTTATGGCAGCACAGTACCTCATTGTGTATAAATACATTTTCCTTATCTATTCATCTGTTTATGGAGATATATGCTATTTCCAAGATCTAGCTATTATAAATTGTGCTGCTATAAACGTGGGTACACATGTATCCCTGCAATATGATGAGTTTAACTTTGGGGAAGATTTTTAGAAGGGGGATAGATGGGTCAAATGGAATTCCTATTTTTAGTTTTTTGAGGATTTTCCACACTGATTTCCATAGTGGTTGTACTAGTTTACATTTCCACCAACAATGTAGTAGAGTTCCTTTTTCCCCATATCCTCACCAGCATTTGTTATTATTAATTTTTTGATGACAGCCATTCTTTCTGGGTTAAAATGGTATCTCAGTGTAGTTTCAACTTGCATTTCTCTGGTGGCCAATGATGAGCATTTTTTCATGTATTCATGAGCCATCTGTACTTCTTCTGAGAAGTGTCTATTCATTTTGGCTACCCATTTTTTGACTGGGTCTTTTACTTGGGGGGGTCTAATTTTTTTATATTCTTTATGCTTGATGTTGATCCTCTGTCCATATAATAGCTGGCAAAAATTTTTTCACATTCTGAAGATTGTCTCTTCACTCTGTTGGTTGTTTCCTTTGCTGTGCAGAAGCTCTTTAATTTGATATGATCTCATTTGTTGATTCTCAGTATTATTTCTTGTGCTATTGGAGTTCTGTTCAGAAAGTCCTTGCTTATGCCTATGTCTTTAAGAGTTGTACCTATTTTATCTTCCAGTAGATTGTTTCTAACATTTACATCTTTGATCCATTTTTATTTTAGTTTAGTACATGGTGAGAAATATAGGTCTAGACTTCATCTTCTGTATGCAGACATCCAGTTTTCCCAGCACCATTTATTAAAGAGTTTCTCTTTCCTCTGGTGTGTGTTTTTGGCTCCTTTGTCAAAGATCAAATAGGTGTATGTGCCTGGAGTAGGTTCTGCTTCTTCTATTCTGTTCCATTTGTCCACGTTCCTGTTTTGTGCCAATACCATGTTTTAATCACTGTAGCTTTAGAACTTCATGTCTAGGATTGTGGTGCCACCTGCTTTGATTTTTATTATCAAAACTACTTTTGCTATTCTGGGTCTCTTCTGATTTCATATAAATTTTAGGATTGTTTTCTTAGCTCTGAGAAAAATGATGTTGGTATTTTGATTGAGATTGCTTTAAATCTGTATATCAGTTTTGGTAGTATAACCGTTCTGATTATGTTGGCTCTACCTAACCAGGAACAGGGATATTTTTCCATTTTCTGATGTCCTCAATTTCCTTCTTCATTCTGAGGTAATTTTCTTTGTGGAGGTCTTTCATTTCCTTAGATTAATACCTAAGTATTTAATGTTTTTGATGCCATTGTGAATGGTATTGTTTTCCTAATCTCTTTTTGGGTGAATTCATTATTAGTATATATCTCCCTGGTCTGAGCCCCTACTCAGCTCTCGGCCTCTCCAGCCTGTCTCCCGAGGCTGCCTCTCACCTGGTCTCTGTGGAGGGTTATCACTTCACACCTGAAGTGAGACTGTCCTCCTGGGTGCTGGTCTCTTCTTCAGTCAGGTGCGTCTGTTGTTTGTCAACTCTGTTGCCCCGTGCTGTGAAGAACCCGGAGACTGGAGGCGGGGCTCTCAGTCCCCAAGTCCTCTGGGCTCTGGCACAGGGCAGGTGGGCCATGGCATCAGCTGGGGGCCGGGTGGGTGCTCCAGGATCCAGCGCTGGTCCCCAGTAGGTCACAGAGTTAGCTGGGAACCTAGAACGGTTAGTTTTAAAAAGCCCTCCCAGCATTCTGGAAGGCTGAGACCAGAAGAACAGAAGTTTGAGCCCAGCCTGGGCAACACAGTAAGAAACTATCTCAAAAATTTTAGAAATTTGCCGGGCATGGTATTACATACCTATAATCCCAGCATTAGGAAGGCTGAGGCAAGAGGATCACCATGAGTTTGAGACCAGCCTGGGCTACACAGTGAGTTCAAGACCAGCCTGATGGGGGCTGAGGATTTAGCTCAGTGGTAGAGCTCTTGCTTAGCAAGCACAAGGCCCTGAGTTCAAGCCTCAGCACCAAAAAAAAAAAAAAAAGACCACTCTGAATTAGATAGTGAAACTCTATCTCAAAAAAAAATTTTTTTTTTAAGGTCTTGGGATATAGATCAGCATGAAAGCCCTAGGGGTTCAATTCTCAGTACCACAAAAAGATAAAAATAAAAATAAGAAAATAAAAAGCCTGCAAACATTGGCTAACCCCCTCAAGGCGGGGATACAGGCTCAGTAACAAAGGAAACAGACTAGCCCTGTATTATGAACTGGCCATGAGAGGTAATGATGAAAACATGGATGCAAACAAATAATCACAGAAGTAAGTATCTCTGTTATTTGTGAGAAACTCTTCAAGGGACAAGGCTGGTATACAGTTGATTCAGTTCATGCTTGCCTGCTAAAGCCAAGTAGAAAACAGCAATATATATTTAATATATTTCAGATATAAAAATTTGTCAAATATTAAGTAAAAATCTAGATTGATAAAACAAAACAGGAACAAGAAAGTACCTTTTACTTTTCTACTGCAAATGACAAGCCACTATTGGCTGTCATATAAGGCTGTCATATAAGGATGCCTCAGACCACAGTTCTCCTGGCTCTCTGGATGCAGATGTCTGCCTTCAGGGACTTCTCAGCCGCTGGCAGAGGCACACTGTCGCAGGAACTGAGTGAAAAGAGGGCTCAGGAGGGCTACAGCAAAGCTGATCAGAAAGCAGCAGACCAGGCCTCACTATCATGAGGTCCTCACTCCGGGGAGCTTATGCTAAAAAAGTCAGACCCCGCTGAACGTAGTCAGGGATAGTCCCCAGAGCGTAGCTTGTACCCAAGCACAGCAGGGGTGGTGCAGGCAAGGGAGACTGGCCATGAGAGGTAATGATGAAAAGCAGGCCAGCTGGCAGGATGGCACCTGCTGGGACAGCCAGGTATATGGATAGATGGGGGGACAGTCAGTGAAAGGCCAAGCAGGAGGTGTCTAGTCAGAAGTGAAATGTCTTCATGTGGTTAAGGCTGTGAACTCTTGAATATGAGGCCTGCACAGGGGACAATGCCTCACAGCCCTGCCACCCCTCCACAGCAAGGATCCCAAAGAAATACCCTGGAGTGAGGTTGGGAACCCCTATGTGGTGGAGGCCACAGGCGTGTACCTGTCCCTAGAGGCAACTTCGGTAAGTGGGGTAAGGTGCCCAGGGTTGGCTGGGGGGCTGTGACACTTGAAGCACCTGATCCCTGTGCTCCTCGCTAGGCACACATCTCAGCAGGTGCCCGCCGTGTGGTCATCTGCGCGCCCTCACCAGATGCACCAATGTTTGTCATGGGGGTGAATGAGAAGAACTATAACCCCGACTCCATGAAAATTGTCAGGTAACAGGCAGCAACATCCTGAGGGGTGGGGATGAGGACAGGACATACCAGCCTGTGACAGGAAAGGGACAGACACACCTTCCCCACTCCTGCTAGATTCTCTGATGCTTCTTTCACGTCAGCATGTTCTTGCTTCTCTGTCCCTAAATCTCAAAATCATCATCTTAATATACCCTGAAACTACCTGTTAAAATGCACAACTTCCGGAAGGCATGCTGAGGGAGCCTCCCCACAGCTGCACCTCAGGTGTCTGAAAGTACCCCCCGAGCCTGCTCATCCCCATCCTGACTTCTCACCAAACCAAGGCTGTGGAAACCCAAGAGTGTGAGGGTGGTGGGGAGGCTCTGTGACTCATCTCACAGCGCCCTCCCACATGTGGGCTATTTCAGCAATGCATCCTGTACCACCAACTGCCTGGCCCCCCTTGCCAAGGTCATCCATGAGCGATTTGGGATTGTGCAAGGGCTAATGGTGAGTTGGGGCTGAGGGGAAGGGGAGGAGGGTCACCAGGGAAATCCAACCTCTTCTCATGCCCTGCTTAGTGTATAGAGTTAGAAGGGAGAGAGTGATTTGGGAAGAAAGGCCCACCAGTGGACAATGTTAGTGTTCAGTTTCTGTTGTTTTTGTTGTTTGTTAGTTTTGGGAGATAGACTCTCACCATGTAGTTCAGGCCAGCCTCAAACTCACAGAGATCCTCCTGCCTCAGCCTTCCCAGTGCTGGGATTATAGGCGTGTGCCACCATGCCCAGATAGAGTTGGGTTTTAAAAAACTGCACAACTCTCAGGCAAGGTTGGACCCTGGCCTGCATGTGCCTTTTCTCCGTGTGGCCTGTGGTGCCAGCCCTGTCAGCCTCCATACCTCAGTCACCAACCCAGTCCTAGAACAATGAGGCATGGGAGTTTAAGAGCAGGACGACCTCACATTGACATCTTCCTTCCCAAGACCACAGTCCACTCCTACACGGCCACCCAGAAGACAGTGGACGGGCCATCAAAGAAGGCCTGGCGAGACGGACGGGGTGCCCACCAGAACATCATCCCGGCTTCCACTGGGGCAGCCAAAGCTGTGGGTGAAGTCATCCCAGACCTCAAAGGGTATGAACACAGGAAGCTGTGACCAGGGTGGGGGACACACCCCAGAATGATTGGATGGCCCCGAAGCAAAGAGACGGGCTCTGACTCCCACCCCTAATATGGGATTCTTCAGGAAGCTAACAGGAATGGCGTTCCGAGTGCCAACCCCAGATGTGTCTGTTGTGGACCTCACCTGCTCACTGGCCCAGGCTGCCCCCTACTCAGCCATCAAGGAGGCTGTAAAGGCAGCAGCCAAGGGACCCATGGCTGGCATCCTTGCCTACACTGAGGATCAGGTAAGGACTGAGGAGACCTTGGAAGGAGTCCCCTAAAACAGGGGTGGGAGTGATCTCCACTTGCTAGGGAGCTGTTCTTAGTGTGTTGAAATAGGGACTGCAGGCCTGGGGAAGTAGAGCTCCCTACCTCAGGGCTTTTGCACTTACTGCTCCTATAGTCTAGAAACGTGCCGCCCTTCTGACCACAAGTCTGCCCTCACTGCCTCCAAGTCCAAGGGGTTGAAATAGATTCAACCCCTGCTCTTAGGCAAGGTTCTCCCTGGAAGATGTTCTTTTTGTGGCCCCTTTCCTCACCAAAAATTTTATTTCAGTCACTGTCACTGTTGGCCACAATAGTATGTGCACTCCAAGAAAGCAGAGATTTAAGAGCTATCTCTTCAGTTTCGTAGCCGCCAGGGCCTGGCATACGGCAGGTGTTCAATATGCACTCGAAGTTTTTCAACACTTGCTCACAGCCAGGCCATGCCAGATGTCTTCCCTGTGAGTGGACGTCACCATCGGAAGTGCCACAGAGACGCACGTAGCTCCTATGGGCCCACTCACAGAACTACCAGGAGGATCTGTTTTAGCAGAATCTGACCAGATCACCTCCACTGCTGAAAACCCTTTGGTACTCCCTTACTAGGGGTAAAACCCACAGGCCCTGTATGCCTGCAGCTCCTTCCACCTCAGACACTGTCCTGAGTGCCCAAGACTGCCACAGCCTGCTCACCCAGGCTGTGGGCACCTCAGAGACAGCCTCCACGCGGGCCCATGCCAAGTATCCGGCCTCATTCTCCAGAAGTGATGTTACTGGTGCAACTTTAGGGTGTTTGTGTCCTTTTGAGAGTCTCCCACAGGCAAAGCCCTTGTTCACACCCTGTCCCCATCACAGTAGGACTCCATCAAATATTAGAAGTGATTAAGCAATGTGCCCTAAGTGCTGGAGCCTGAGCTCCGGGAGGTCACTGCTCTGCCATCCACCCTTATCTTTGAAATTGTGACACCCAGGTGGTCTCCACGGATTTTGTCGGTGATACTCACTCGTCCATCTTCGATGCTAAGGCAGGCATTGCCCTCAATGACACGTTCGTGAAGCTCATTTCCTGGTAAGGCAAAAGAGGTCAGAGGATCGTGGAGGAGTCTTGAGGGTGGTCGGAGGGATCACCTTGGAGCCTCCTTCTTTCCGTCCCTCCCCAGGTACGACAACGAACATGGCTACAGTCACCGGGTGGTCGACCTCGTCTGCTACATGTTCAGCCGAGACAAGTAGAGCGGGACAGCCCTTCCTGTGCGTCCCCGCGCTCCTGTCCCCGCACTCAATTCCCCGGGCTAAATAAAAACCCAAGTGTTCACAACTGCCCCCAGTCTCTGTACCGGTCACTGCGCGCTAAGGTCAGGCTTCACTTCGGGAACCTGGGACGACTATTACAAGGGACACCCAGCGGCCCTCCACGTAGGGCACGACTGCTGAGCACCGGGAAAGGGGCGGGGCCGGGGACGCTCTGACGTCACGGGCGCGACGCTTCGGCCCGGACTACGACTCCCAGAAGGCCGCGCGCGGGCCGGCTCAGTCAGGTGGGCGCCAGGCCCGGGCCGGCGACAGCGCCGGCGGAACCGGAGACCGGCTCCCGGAGACGCCCCCTCGCGACGCCCGCGCCGGCGGGTCGGGGCTGCCAGCGTCATGACCCTGTTCCACTTCGGGAACTGCTTCGCCCTCGCCTACTTCCCCTACTTCATCACGTACAAGTGCAGCGGCCTGTGAGTGCGGGGTGGGCCCGGGGCGGAGAGGGCGCGGAGTCCGGGTCGACTCCTCACCGCCTGCTTCTCCAGGTCTGAGTACAACGCCTTCTGGAAATGCGTACAAGCCGGGGTCACCTACCTCTTTGTGCAGCTATGCAAGGTGAGGGCCGCCCGGAACCCACGTGTCTGGCCCCTAGGCTCTCTGGAGCGAGGGACCTGGCTCGGCCGCCGCCCCACACCGTGGGACCACTCCCCTCTGCCCAAGAGGGTAGACTTTAGAAGGGTGGAACCCAAGAAAAGGTCTCAAAGCAACTTTTTCTTAGCACTTTTAGTGAAACTGAGTGTAAGTTTAAGGTTCTCTAAGAGGTGTTTTGTTTTGATATGGTTAGGACTGGTGACTAACCCCGAGGGTGTTGCACGGTGCTTGCACTGCCCAGGCAGCCACCCCAACACCTCTAGACCTGATTTAGATTCCCTGTGACTTCCACCTGCTTCAGGGAGCAAGGAACTCACCTTCTTATCTCCCTCAGTTTAGTGATCATACCTAGATGGACCCCGGAACCACTATCCTGCACCTCTGTGTGTACTCTAGTTTCTCACAAAACCCACATGAGTTATTCCTCTCACCTTGAGATGACCTTTCTGCCTTCTGCTCTCAGATGCTGTTCTTGGCCACTTTCTTCCCCACCTGGGAAGGCGGCATCTATGACTTCATTGGGGTGAGTGGGACAAGGGAGGGCCAGGGAGCACGGGAGTGAGACTGGCAGCCCTCCTGCTTACTCAAGCTTCACTCTGACCCACAGGAGTTCATGAAGGCCAGTGTGGATGTGGCAGACCTGATAGGCCTAAACCTTGTCATGTCCAGGAATGCCGGCAAGGGGGAGTACAAGATCATGGTTGCCGCCTTGGGCTGGGCCACCGCCGAGCTCATTATGTCCCGGTGTGTGCAGCAGCCTGGATTCCAGATCCTGAGGAAGGACAGCTGGGTTGCACAGGGGTTCTGGAGGGTGGGGACACAGAGTCTGGGTTTTGAGGGTGTTTGGATACCGGAGAATCCCTCCCTTTGCCTTCCTTAGCTGTATCCCCCTCTGGGTTGGAGCCCGAGGCATTGAGTTTGACTGGAAATACATCCAGATGAGCATTGACTCCAACATCAGCCTGGTATGTAGTCTTGCTCTCCCTGCCACAGACATACACATATCTCTTTGCTAGTGACCATGCTTCTCCCCAAGGCTCAATCCCAACTTCTTGCCTTTCTCCCACCTTCCAGGTCCATTACATCGTTGCGTCTGCCCAGGTCTGGATGATAACTCGCTATGACCTGTACCACACTTTCCGGCCAGCTGTCCTCCTATTGATGTTCCTTAGTGTCTACAAGGCCTTTGTCATGGAGTGAGCTGGGTGGGGTGCACGGCTGGGTCCAAATAGGGGTGGGTTTTCTATTCTCCTTCCCTCACTGTGATGTTTCCCCACAGGACCTTCGTCCACCTCTGCTCCCTGGGCAGCTGGACAGCACTGCTGGCGCGAGCAGTGGTAACAGGGCTGCTGGCCCTCAGCACCTTGGCCCTGTATGTCGCTGTTGTCAATGTGCACTCCTAGGCTTGGCGTCCCAGGCATTGGCGTTCCTTTTCCCTGCTTCTCTCCAAGTTTTAGTGAAATAAACAGTATTTGGAAAATGGCCTCTGCCTCCATTTCTCTCTGAGGAACTGTCTCTGGTACCATGCTCATCCTTCTTTTGGCTTTGGAACCAGGTAGCAAGCTGGGTTCCTAGCCAGTCTACTGACTCCTGTACTCTTGGAGCAGTTCCTTGGGCTTCTTGTTTTCGTTGTGGACTGAGGGCTTGAAGTAGATAGTCTTGGAGCAGCCACAGAAGCCAGGGAACAGGTGATGGAGGGGAGTAAGAATATAAGAGAGGACTCTTGGAGGCTCCTCCTCCTCACAGCTTCAGCTGGGCCCTTCCCTGGCTTGTTACCTACAAGGCTCCCAGCTTCAACCTTTCCCTCTGATCCATCCTCTATTTGGCAGCCAGGAGATCTATCTGAAACCTGTCTACTATGTGACCCTTCCCTACTTTCAGCTATTTGTAGCTACTCATTGTATAGAAGACAGTGACCTTTGGTTTTGCCATTGATCTTTTGGAACTGTTCCCTGAGATTTGTTCAGTCATGTTCTTAACATAGTTAAGCCATAGGGCCACTGTGAAGGGTGGTAGTGTTGGGGGTAGATTTGATTCTGAGCTTGTCAGTGTTTTGGCACAGGTCTGTGGCCCTCAGATCAAATGTTGGCCTGAGTTTTCTAGGAGTGGGGTACAGGCCAGCCAAATAGACCATTCTAGCCCACCTGCATGGTTGTTGTCCTAGATGCCACCCTTTACCATCGCTGTCACCTGCCCTTCCTTGGTTCATTGAGCCAGCTCTTGGCCCATCTCCCTCTCCCCAGTGGGATATGTCAGGAACAGGGCTTTGAATATCATGCCTAAATTCCACCTTAATACAAATCCTGCCTTGAAGAAAGTTCTCTCCAGCCCTAGTAGTCTCAATGAAGGTCCTCAGGGCATATATGGGAGAAGACAACAAACCTCCTCCTTCTGCCACGTTGTCAGGGTCCTTCATATTATTTAACTTCAGTTGGAGGAAAAGTCAGCTCTGCTGTGAGAGTGTTCTCAGGTGAAGAAGCCACAATCTAGCTCAGCACCTTGAATAAATGCTGCCCACAGGTGTCTTGGGAGCTGGGAATGATTGACCTCCCCAGTTTTGATGGAGAAAGGAAATAGATGGGGCATACCCCAGCCCTTCTGGCGAGGTAGGTAGTAGAGTCACTTTCACACCTCCACCTCATGTCCTACCTAGCTTTTATACATGTCAGGACAAGGGAAGTTTGCAGAAATGACCAGCTGCGTGGAATACGAGAGAAGCTAGAATGGTTAAGGGTGTGGTGTGAGGAGCACAGGCCAGAATAATCAGGCTGTTACTGATGCTTGGGCAGTGCTGAACTGGGAGTGATGAACGAGGCAGCAGTGATCCAGGCTGTGAAGAGGAAACAGGCTTTGTGGGGACCTGGGGGAGCTGCCTGACCCAGCCAGGAAGCAGAGTAGGCTCTGAGGACAGGGTATGTGAGCCGAGACCTGAAGGTTGAGTTAGTGGAACAAGGTTGATGGGAAGTCTGTAGGTCAGAGTGAGGGCCTGGCTTTCTGGGGTGCATAAGAACTGGCTGGAATGAGGTCAAGGGGGCTTGTGAGAAGTTGGCAGGGGCCAGAGCACAGAAGATTCTGAAGGCTGGCTGAGGAGTTGACCAGGACAGTGGGGGACAATGGGGAACCACGGGGAGTTGTAGGCAGGGGAAGGACGGCGTCAGACATGGCTTTAGGAAGCTTTTGTGTGGGAAGGGGAGACTGAAGCCAGGAGACCAGGTGGTAGTGGTCAGAAGCCAAGTCTGAGAGGTGGTGGGTGGCCAAGGGGCTGTTTTTATTCACCAGTAGGGGGCACAGCAAAGAAATGACAGGTTAAGAAGGGACCCAAAGGAGTTCGGAGAGGCACAAGCTTGAGGCTTAGAAGGTCCCTGAGGACTCCCCATGTTTCCCAGGGAGAAGGATCCACCCTGATGGGACAGTGGCGCTATCAGTGAGGTTGAACAGTGGGTGGGAGTGGGTTTGGGAGATGATGGAAAGGCCAGTGCGGATCACTACAGGGCTAGTATGGGGGACAGGAGAAATGTGAGCATCGCTGCAGAAACAAAATGAAGTGTCGGGATTAGGGGGCTGTTGGCAAGAGGAAGGAAAAGCCTAGAACCCAACAAGAAAACTGATAAAGAAGGCATGAGAGACAAACAAGGGGAAAGGAATGACCAGAGATAGGGGCAGCTCCAGCAGCTGGAGAGTTAGCTTCCTAGGTGAGAGGGAGGTGAGGGGTAACTCTAAGAGTAACTCAGAACTGACCATTACAGGGGCAAAGGAGGAACTGGAAGCAGAGAGCAGGACACTGTGAAGGGCGGGGGACACACATGTTTGGTGTGAAGCAGATTTTGGCCCCCCTGTGTTAGCCCCTGGGAGAGAGAAATGCTGAGAACCAAAAGCTGCAAGGGGAGTGGAGTGGAGAACCACTAAGCTCTGGCAGGCACCAGTGGACACAGCCCAGCTGGCCTTTACACTCTGTAACCCTCAGCAAGGAAGCAGGAATCCTCTTTCCTAAGCAAGATTTATTGAATGCCTACTATATGCAAGACTGTGCTGAAGGCCCTGGAGATGTTGCGACCTAAGCAGATTGTCCCTGTATTGTAGGGTTGTGATGAGCAGTGGTGCTGATGGAAAATGCTTCAGACGGCACTTGGCACCGAAGAAAAGCACAACCAAGGTAGGACGGTTTTATTACTGTTGGGCAGAGCGTGAAGGTGTTTTTAATGAAAAGCCCACAGGCAGCTCCAGTCCAGACTGGAGTCCTAAGGATGGACTCACCTCCCCCAGAGCTGCTAGCTCCCTGCCCCACTGCTTCTCTAGCGGGTGGGACTAGAGATGGGGAAGGGCAGTGGCAGGGTCCCTCCGAGGTTGGGGCACCGCAGGCTCCAGAAGCGAACACAGGAGGGGCTGGGAGTCCGTTGCACAGATGTTTTGGTGGCCGTCCAGAGGTTCCCAAGAGCCCTGCTCCCACTTGCCTCCGGTGGAAGCAGAATGGCCAGAAGGCAGCTGTCCTCTAATAGTAGAGTTCCTGGTCCCACCAGCCTGGGGAGGAGTGGGAGAAAGGAGGCTCAGCACTGTGGGGGTGCTGGTCAGAGGGGCTCCTCTGAGCCATGGAAGTTTGATATGGGGGCGTCAAGGGCTTGGTGGTCAAGTGTCGAGGATCGAAGCTCAGGGCAGCTGCTTTGAGAACCTCTTGGCCCCTGTCCCTAGCCGCCATACTCACTCCCTGGGCAACAGCGAACTCCAAGTTTCCGGATCTCATCATAGACAAAGATGAGGAGGCCGAAGGGCATGGGGACCAGCCACCACTGGAACCTGAAGGCACAAGTGAGATGGCAAGGTGAAGCCCATCCTCGAACCTATGTCCCATGTCCCCCATCCCTCTGCCTGTACCTCACAACCCTCACCGGATGGGCATGAAGTTGAAGATGTTGGGCATCCCAGGGCAGTAGCACAGGAAGCAGCCGATGCAGACCTGGAACACGATGGCGATCACCAGGATCCTGTTCCTGTAGGCAGGCCAGGTTCAGAGGGCAGACTCGGGACAAAGACAGACTAGATAGGCATCAGGGCACTGGGTCAAGGCAGGTCAGATGTCACAGGCCGCAGGGAGATGTTCTAAACCTGGACCACCAGAGTGGCCATGCCTTTCCAATAACAGGAGCCAGCCCTGTCCTTGTCGCTCATTAGTGGCTAAAACATGGACAGCCAGAGGGAGGTCCATGGGAGAGCAACTGGCCAGCTGGTAAGGATGTGTATAGACATGTGATGTTTGCTGGCTGTGGTGAGCCCTGGTCAGGACCTATGGGAGTTGGGACCAGGTATCAGGAAGCAGGATGGGGCAGCTGGGGACACCTGAAGAAGCCCTGCTGGAAAGCAGAGAGGCGGCGTGTCTTGCGGATGAGGACATCAGCGATCTGGCACATCTCAATGCTGATGAAGAACACGGTATAGCAAGTATACTGCTGGTACAGGCGCTGCCCGAACGTCTGCGGGCCAGGAGGGTATAAGAGCAGTCTGAGCCCAGTGTAGAGCCTCTTCAGGCACCAGGCACTAAACTTCTTGGCCCTGAGCCCCTAAAAGCTCCCCCGCCCCACATGCGAGGCTGGGCCTGGGGAGAGGAAAACAGCCTTGCAGGACCCCAGAGTCTGATAGAGCTTGGAGGACCCCGCCAGGGCACATGGTAGGCTGGGCCAGCCTGCTTACACAGCAAAGGGGGACAGATGGAGTTTCCTAGCCACCCAAAAGAAGGGACCTGGTGAGAAGGGAGTTGGAATCCTGAGGCAGGGCTCTAGGGGCCAGGCAGATGGCAAAATGAGCGAGGTGGGCCAGGTGGACCTCTGGGAACAGAGGATTTGTACCCACTTGAAGAGGGCAGCCACTCCACAGGCCTTCAGCACATCTAATTTTAATGGAGCTAAGCTACTGTACCCCACATAGCAAATGTTCCCCATGAGTTATCTCACCCCATCTTCCTAGTAACCCTGTGTGGGAGATTGGTGGTGCTTTGACTGCAGCCTGTACCAGATGTCCCCAAAGGGCTGCTTAAAACACAGACTTCCAGCTCACCCACAGAGATTCTGACCCCAGCGGTCTGAGGTGGGGCCTGAGAATGTGTATTTCAAATGAGTTCCCAGTGACACTGATGCCGCCAACCCAGGAACAAACTGAAAACCACTAAGGCGGACATTAGTATTCTCCCCATTTTATAGGGGAGGAAGCTGAGGCACAGCGAGGGAAGGCACAGAGCCTTCCCTCTGGGCTGATGTGGGGAGCAGCACCAGCCCATGGATCCAGGCAGTCTGGCTCCCAGATCTGCACTCTTATCTATGACAGTAAATGATTAAGAGGAATATCTTGCTCTGTAATCTGTTACTCTTCACAGCAAACTAAACACATCTGCCAGCCATGTCTAGCCTCACTAGGCTCTAATCCTCCAGCAAAATGGGGCACACATGCTAAGACCCTGTGAGGGCCGCTGCAGGGAAAGTAACCGAAGGGCGCTCGCCCTCCCAGAGATGATGTGCTCCTGTCCGGGCAGGGACAGGACCCACCCGCAGCTGGGGGTGTGAGGGGCAGAGCTAGAGACAGTGTGAGAAAAGCCCCTACCCCCAGAACTGGCCACACACAAAGGAGGCAGCACTGGCCACAGGGAGCCACGGGCTGGGGGTGGGCTCACCCACTCCTGGCCGTAGCTGTCCTGAAGATCTTGCAGGTGATGATCCTCCCACTGTGGCCGCAGGCCCACACACAGCAGAGGGAACCAGCCCTCCTGGGCCATGGCCGTGAAGTAGTCAGTGAAGCCGGCAAATGACTGGATGGCACCTGAGGGAGAGGCAAGGAGACACAGGGAGGGACGAGGACTGAGATGAAGGCCTAGCAGTGTCACAGAAAGACAAGGACAGAGATACACAAAGATGGTTAAGGAAATAGAGCAAGGGACAGAGAAACAGCCATACAGCCAGAAACAGACAGGCACAGATCCAGAGAGACAGAGAAAGACAGAGACAAGAGCCCAAGAGAGATTGGTAGAGACATAGGAGAGAGGTGCAAAGAGAGACAGCAGTAAAGAAAGACAGACTGGGACAAAGGAGCAGGAGAGACACCCAGAGAACCTCCAAAAGACCAAGGCAATGACCCAGACACTGAGCATACCTGAGAGACCGCACAGACAAATGGACACAGAACAACAGAAACCCAAGATTGAACACAGACTCCAAGATCCAGAGCAAGCCAGAGCCTGCACTGGGGAGCCCAAGGTAGGGGGCTGCTCTGCTAAAAAGCCCCATCTCCTGGGCCGTGCACTCACCAATCTGGAAGTAGGAGTAGGCAGCCAGGGGCTCGTTGACCAGCCGGTCACGCTTTGGGTTCCGCGGACGCAGGTGCATGATGTCGCTCTCGGCCTTCTCATATGCCAGGGACACAGAGGGGAACTGGCCAAAAGCAGAAAGAACCAGGACTGAGGGTGGGCCTCTGTCCCCAAGAACTTGGAGTCACCCCGACTCTCAGCCTCTGGGCAAGAGCAGGTCTGAGGTTAGGAGACAGGACTTTCCGTGACCACCCCTACTGGGACAACCTGAGTCTGGCTGGCCCTGTGGGCCTGTCAGCGTGTCTGTCGCAGATGTCCTGGTGTCCATCTCTGAGCAAATGCCTGCTGTTATTACCATCCTTCACTTGCTAGCTTGCTCCCTGTCTCCCTCTTTCTGTCTTTCCTCCTTTGCCTTCTCTCTCTGTCTCTGCCACTTTGTCCTCTGGTCTCTAGGCACTCCACTCTAGGCCTCTCTGCTTCCCTTTGGTTCTTCCTGTCCCTTGCTCTGTTTCTTTTGTCCCTGTTTCTAGTCTCTTTCTCTGTCACTGTGCCTCTCTGTGCCCCTGTCTCTGTGCCTGTTTGTCATTCTCTCCTCTGTGTCTCTTCCGTCTCCCAGTAGCCACGTTCCCTCTCCCATCTGTGTGACAGCAGAGTGGCAGCAGAGTGTACTAGTCAAGGGCACAGGCCCTGGGGCACTTAACTGCCTGGTCTCAGATCCCAGCTGTCACTTACTAGCTGTGCGACCCGGGGCGAGGCATTGAGCCCATCTCTGCCTCCAGGAACCCATCAGTGAAATGGAGAGGATGACAATAAAACCCAGGTACAGGACAGTCATGAGGACGTTAACCACATTAGTGTGCACCTGGCCAGAGTGAGCACTGTGTAAATGTCACTGAGTAAACATCTCTCAGCATGACCAGGTGGCAGGTTGCGATTGGGGCTGTGTCTGTGGCTGCTTTCTGTCTGTCTGTCTTGGGGCCTGAGGGGGTCTGTTTGTCCCTGTCTGTTTAGAGATATCTGTCTACAATTCTCATCTGGCCAGACCTCCATGTCTGTTAACATCTGTTTATCCTTATTTGAGTTGCTTGTGTCCACGAGTCTGTCCGTGCCTGTCTGATCTACCTGATCCCCACCTGCTTGCCCGCTTCTGGCTGGCTGTTGTACATTCCTGTCTTGTCTGTGTCACTCTGTCCAAGAATGTCTGTGGTGGTCTCGGTCTGTCATGTCTGCCATGGGCATATGTCACATATGTGAGTGTGTGTGCATGTGTGTGATGGGGGTGCCGGGGCGCACACTCACGATGTCAGTGCAGAGCTCTATGAAGAGGATGGTGATGCACCCAAGGGGCAGGGGCACACTGACAGTGATGTAAATGAGGTAGGGGGTCAGTTCTGGGATGTTCTTGGTCAGCGTGTAGGCGATGGACTTCTTCAGGTTGTCAAAGATCAGTCGGCCTGAGGGGATACAGCAGGCACCTCAGTCCCTCACAGCCGCTCCTCCTGTGCCCCACAGCCTGCCCGTTCCCTGGCCTGCCCCAGACCCTGCTCCACGCCCGTCACAATGGAGGCAAAGTTGTCATCCAGCAGGATCATGTCAGCTGCGTTTTTAGCAGCATCTGAGCCGGCGATGCCCATGGCCACGCCGATGTCTGCCTTCTTCAGGGCCGGGGAGTCGTTCACACCATCCCCTGTCACAGCCACAATTGCGCCCTGCGGGTAGTATGTGGAAATGGTGGGTGGTTGGCCAGGTGTCAGCCCAGGGCCTGCTGGCTCACCCTCCATGGCAGTCTTACCAGTCGCTGGCAGCTCTCCACAATCACCAGCTTCTGCTGGGGACTGGTGCGAGCAAACACCATCTCGGGGTGCGTGCGCAGCGCCTCCACCAGCTCTGATGGGTCCATGTCCTTCAGCTGCATGCCATTGATGACGCAGGCACGGGCATCCCTGGGAGGGGTGGGAGGGCCTCGCTGGGGCCTCAGTCTGCGTGGGGTTCAGGGAGACCGTGGAGAGAGCTGAGGGGGCTTACTTCCGATTGACCTGGTCCACAGGCACACGGAGGCGGGCGGCAATGTCCTCCACCGTCTCGCTGCCTTCTGAGATGATGCCTACACTGGCTGCAATAGCCTTGGCTGTGATGGGATGGTCACCTGTAACCATGATTACCTGTGGGGGACCAGTGAACCCTTGACTCCAGATCGGCCCAGTGTCCCTGTCCTCCCTGGTAGACATTTGCTTCTACACTCATTCATTTCTTCAACTAAATGGGCCACCTGCTATGTGGCTGGAACACAACAGACAAAACTCCATGTTCTCGTAGAGCTGATATTATAGTTGGGGAGACAGAAAATAGACAGAGAAATGAATTGTGTAGCGTGTTAGGAGGAGAGAGGAAATTAAGCCCATCGAAAGAAGTTAATTTTGCCTAGGCAGGGCCTCACTGAGAAGCTGGCATTTGAGCAAAGACCCAAAAGAAGGGAGGGAGTTAGCCACATCTGGAGGAAGAGCATTCCTGGCAGAGGCTCTGAGGTGAGAACATGGTTGAACTATTGGAGGAATGGCAGGGAGAACAGCATGGAAGGAGAAGATAAACAAGGGGTAGACGGCTAAGGAATGCATTTAGAAAGGTAACTAGGGCCAGATCTTTATAGCCTTAAAGACTACAAGAAGGACTTGGCCATTGCTTGCTCAGCATTGGCTCCCCCACCCTTGATTTGTCACTGGGGAACCATCTCTGTCCCCCAGGCCACTGGCTGAAATGATGTCACTGACCAAGAGTGGGCAAGGTATCCCCCTGACCCCTGCAGCCACTATGACTGGTTCAAGGGTGAATATGTGACCCAACCTGGCAGCAGAGGTGGGAGCCATAAATTAAAGCTGCCCAGGGGGGAGGTTGTCATCTTTGCCAGTCCCTAATCGAGGGACTGGCTGAGAATAAAGCCAGCAGAGAGAAAAGCAGAGCTGAGATATAATGACAAAGTCCTAATGACACTAAGCTCCTGAATCCAACTTTATCTGAAGCCTCATTCCCGAGAACTTCTCAGTATCGTGCTTCGATATATTTTGGATGAAGCTAGTTCCAGCTGGGTTTCTGTCACAGGTCCTCGGCTGACCCCTCCCCAACGGCATACCCGGATGCCTGCTGTGCGGCACTTGAGCACAGCATCAGGGACAGTGGCCCTCGGTGGGTCAATCATGGATACGAGTCCCGCAAAGCAGAGGCCACTACTTGGAAAGTTCATGGCCTCCACGTCGAAGGCATAGCCAGGAGGGTAGTCCTTCTCGTTCAGGTAGAGCTGGCAGAAGCCTGGCCAGGAAACAGAGGAGTGAGAGAAGAGTCTGGGCAGTGCCCACTCGAGCAGGGCTCCCCGCTCCAGTGGCCCACAGGGTCTCACCCAGCACTCGCTCGCCCAGGCCTCCCAGGCTGAGGTAGGCAGTCTGGAAAGCCTCACGCCATTGCTCGTCCAGCGGCAGCTCCTGGCCCTTGATGAGGATGGAGCTGCAGCGCTCCAGCACGCGCTCGGGGGCGCCCTTCATCACCAGCAGGTGCCGAGGGTCGCGCGGGTCCTCGAGGGTGTGGATGGACAACTGCGGCAAGAGGGGGTGGGATGTGGGCGGGGCCACGGAGGGCGGGGACGGGGCCTAAAAGAGTCAGGGAGGGCATTGAGTGCTGAGCAAGTGTACTGGCAGGTCTTTGGTAGAGGCTGAAGGCCCGGCGGGGCTAGGCGCTGAGTCAGGGTCCTGGCGCAGGGAATGGACAGAATCAGGGTGCAGAGTTGGGCTGGAGGCAGGATTTGATAGTGAGCTACTCTCCGCTGAGGGCCTGATAGCCAAGAGCTGGTGGATGCCCGCTCGCGGGGCTGTGGGTGGGGCTTGGATGTCCGCGTGGACTGACCAAAGTGAGCTGGGGTCAAAAGAAGGAAATGGGGATGGAGTTTGGCCCTAAGAGGTAGGGGGCAGCTAAACTCCGCCTGTGTGGGTGTGACCTAGAATGGGCGGGGCGGAGCAGTTCTAGGCCGGCCGCGCGGGCCGCATACCTGGAACTTGTTGGTGGAGTTGAAGGGGATCTCGCAGACTTTGGGAAAGCGGTCGCGGTAGCCCATGGCGTTGCCCAGAGTCAGCTCTGAGAACTTAAGCAGCGCAGTCTCGGACGCGTCTCCGATCACGATGCGCTGGGAACCGGGACCGATGTCAGTGTCTTACCCGACTTCCCCAGGCTCCTGGCACCCCCGAGAGTCCCCCAATCGCTCACCTTGGGAACTGGTACCGCATCCTGGCCGGACTTGAAGGCGGCACGGTTGCACAGGGTGAGCACACGACACAGAGCCCGCCAGGTCTCCGAGGACTGGTCAAACGTCTGCCCTGGAGACCAGGCACCCGGGCTGGGGCCGCGAGGGAGCAGGTGCCCCAAACCAGAATCGAGCCCCTACCCCTGCGTTCAGGTCGGAGTCCCCTCCCTAGGCCTGTGTGGGGCCCAGTTCCCTCTTCATACCGCAAGAGGAAGCCTTCACTCCAGACTCAATTCTGAGTCTCCTGTGAGTCCGGACATGGAGTCCCTCCTGGGCCCGGAGCTGAGTCCCCCCCAAGGACCCAGTACCTGGCACCCACCCATAACACAAAACCTTCCCCAGCCTTCAGGTGGGTCCTGCGGCAGCCCCAGTCTTCTCCCACCTCGGTACCTGACTGGTCTTCCGTGGTGTCGGCTGTGTGGATGTGATTGTCGAACCACAGGTGAGACACCGTCATGCGGTTCTGGGTGAGGGTCCCGGTCTTGTCCGAGCAGATCACTGACGTGGAGCCCAGGGTCTCCACAGCCTCCAGATTTTTGACTACGCAGTTCTTACTGGCCAGCCGCTTGGCTGTCAGAGACAGGCAGACCTGGGGGAGAAGGGAGGGACACAAGTGTGGACACCAGTCCCTGCTTCCAGGCCCGCTTCCTGCCTCTCACCTGAAGCATTAGGGATCCTTATCCCAGCCACAGCACTGCAACTGCAGCATTCTTCTGCCAGACAAACAAAAACCTTTGTCCAGACTGTGCGCTCTCCTGGGGATGCCTTCCCACTCTGCCCAGACACACTCTGAGCTGTCTCAGCTGAGATTCTATTATCGACACTGTCAAAATGACAAAACGAGCCCCCTGGGCCTCCCCTGGGCAGGCCTCCGACTGGGTGCTGGCAAAGGTCTGGTCACATGCTGCTGCCCACTCTGGACCTCAGCCTTCTCTGGTCCAGGACCCTGCCTGTTCATCTCTGATCCCTCATGTGTGGCACAAGATATGGCTCTGAGCAGCCTGGTGAGTGCTGGACGGATGGATGGATGATGGGAAGTTGGGGGATGAGCGGGCAGGAGAACGGATGAATGGGCAATGTGAAAGACAGATGGGTAGGTAAGTGAATGGATGGATGGACAGATAGGGAGGTGTTGCGTAGAAACCTGGATGAATGAACAAACAGAAGTACAAGCTGTCAGCTTCTTGTACCCTCTTCCACCTCCCTCCACTCACTGTGACAGTGGCCAGCAGCCCCTCAGGCACATAGGCCACGACAATGGCCATGAAGAAGACCATGGCCCGCAGGAAGGTGTAACCAATGCACATGGCCACCACAAAAAATGTGGCCCCAAAGAGGATGGCCAGGCCTGCGATGATGTCCACAAAGTGTTCGATCTCAATAGCAATGGGCGTCTTCTCATTTTCCACTCCTGAGGCCAGAGATGCGATGCGTCCAATGATGGTGCGATCACCTGTGTTCACCACCAGGCCCTGGGCTGTGCCTGCAGCAGGGACAGGACAGTGGCTCAGGGTGGGGTGGGTGGCAGCACGGGCATGTCTGGCAGTGTGCACGAAGGAGGTGGAATCGCTGAGGGTGCTGGAGGCAGTGTAACATGGGAAGAGGGAAGCAATGGTGGATTACAGAGAGGTAGTATGTCCTGGAGAGGTGGTGGTCATGTGGGGTGAGGAGGTGTGTGGCACAGACCAGAGCAGAAGAGGGGACAGTGGGGGTCATAATGAGAAGCAAGGAAGCAGTGTGGCTACTCGGGGCGGGGGACGACAGGGGCTTCACAGACCCTCAAGGCACATGGTGGAGAAGAAGGCGATGTTGCGGGTCTCCAGAGGGCTCTCATGTGTACACTCGGGTGAGCGAGTCTGTGGCTCAGACTCTCCAGTGAGCGAGGAGTTGTCCACCTTGCAGCCCTGGGCCGACAGGATGCGGATGTCTGCAGGCACACGGTCCCCGCCTTTCATCTCCACCAGGTCACCCACCACAAGCTGATCTGCATTGATCTGGAACTTGTCCCCATCTCGGATCACTGTCGCTTGCTGTGAGGCAGGAGCAGCAGAGTAGAGCAGGGAGGGGTGAGGGTGGTGGTGGCTGTGTGTAATGGGAGGGGGCGGTGACAGATGGGGAGAGTTGAGGCCCTAAGGGGCGAAGTGGAAGCGACAGATGAAGGCGAGTTGGACTTGGTGGGAGGGACCACAGGGAGATACCAGGAGCCTGCCTGAGTTGGGTGGGAACCTCTGCAATCTGAAGAGGCCAGAGACTGGGGACCCACCTGGGGCACGAGGTTCTTGAAGCTGGCAATGATGTTGGTGCTCTTGAATTCCTGATAGTAGCCGAAGCAGCCAGTGACCACGACCACGGCAATGAGGGCCAGCGCCAGATATAGCTGTGGGAAGAGTGGGGTACAGTTCCGGAGAGGGTACCAGCCTGCTCTTTGGCCGTTGGATGTCCTTAGGGCCCCCTCTGTGGCATTCCCCATTCTACTGGGAAGCCTCGTGCACTGTTCCCTGTGGCCAAGCCCCTGTCCCTTTGTTCTGTATATCCCGCATTTGTCGCCTCTGTGTTCCTCATTCCATATTCCTTGGCTCCTGAATCCTGGGTCTCCCACGATCCCATATCCTGTGACCTATGTCCCATGTCACTATGTTCCTTGGTTCTTATGTGTTCCTTTTCCTGTGTCCCTCGGGTCTTATGTTCCCCATTGTTCACCTAAGTCTCCTGTGTTCCTGTGGCCTATGTTCCCTGTGTCCCAAGTTTTATATTCCGTTTTCCATAATCTATGTCCCCCGTGACTAGTACTTCCTGTCTCCTTGAGTCCCCATTTCCATGGGTGTGTGCTGCAGACATTATGCTTCATGTTCCGCGTCCCCCAGGATCAGTACCCAAAGTCCCAAATTCCTAGTCTCCACCCGTGTTACCTGTCCTATACCTTTTCAAGTCCCTATTCAATTTAACACGTCTCTGAGTCTCCACATCCTTTATTCTGACCTTGTCATATATCCAATGTCACCTTGCCCTGAATCTCCATTTTCTCTGTCTCTGTGCTTCTCCATTGGCTATTTCTCTCTGTGTCCTGTGCCTTGGTGTCCCATATCTCAGTCCCCTTGTCCCCTGTGCTGTGTCCTTGGTCTGTTCTGCTTCCTCATGCCCTGTTTTCCAAGTCTCATATCTTACATGTTGTATTTCCCTATCTTTAGACCCCATCTTTGTCCCCTGCCATCCAAGGCTTATTCTTAATGTCCTTATCTCACCTATGACCTATGTCCTTGGCCTGTCCCACATCCAGTGTCCTTCTTCCCCAGGACCCACGTCTCTGAACAGCCTCCATATGTCTCTGTATCCCCGTCCTGTGTTCTTTCATCCTGAGTCCCAGGCGCAATGTCCTCTGTCACCCAACAAATGCAAATAGTAACACCCAAGTCCAATGTACTTGATCCCTATGTCCCATATCTGCCCTGCAGCATCTACCACTCACATTGTCATCAGTGGTGAGGTCACCCTCGCTGGCCTGGATGGCAAAGGCAATGAGGCAGATGGCGGCAGCCACCCACATGAGGCATTGCAGACCTCCTGCCAGCTGCCGGGCAAACTTGACGTATTCTGGGGTGCCCCGTGGTGGCCTCAGTGCATTGGGCCCATCCCGCAGCAGAAGCTCAGCTGCCAAGCTGGCAGAAAGGCCCTGGGGACAGAGGAGTGGGACATGGTGGGGACTAGAGGACCTTCCTGTCCCCATGCACCCCTTACTCTCACTTCTTCTCCTTCCCTCACTGCCTCTCCCTGTCTGTCTTGTTCCTCTTCATTTCTCTCTCTTGGTTCCTACCCTTCCTCCCTCTCTGCTCTGTCCTCCCTCCTCTCTCTGCCTTCTCTTTTTTTCACTAGCTTTTTCTTCCCATTGTTTCTCTCCCTTCCTCTTTCCCTGTCTCTGCCCCACTGTCTCAGAATCTGTCCTTCCTGTCTCTCTTCATTTGTTTTACTGTCTCTCTGGATTTGGCCTCCGACACTTTTCTCTCCTTTCTCCTCCTCCCTCCCTCCCCCTCGTCCCCACTCTGTGCCCTCCATTCCCACTCCAGCTCACCTTGGTGGCACTGGTCTGGTATTTCTGTTCCAGCTCGGCCACTGACAGCTGGTGGTCATTCTGTGCAATGGGGAGCAGGACACTTGCTCTCTGGCTCCACCCGACCCCATCCCTGCCCAATGCCTCCTCCCCAGCTGGGACCTTCCCCTGCCCAGCCCACGCTCACGATCTCCATCTCCTTCTTCATGTTTTCCAGCTTCTCCTTCTTCTTGCCTCCCCCACCGCCTTTCTTCTTCTTGCTCATCTTGGCAGCCATGTCCCCACCAGGGCCAGGTCCCAGCTCCACCGAGTATAGCTCGTAATTCTCCTGGGAATGGGGTGGAGCAAGGGAGGCATCAGATGCCACTGGGACCCCTGCCCTACCCTCCAACCACCAACCCCTCGGCCCCCACGCACTGCCTTCCCCATGGTGCCCGGTGCTCTGCCCTCCTTGGCCCAGACAGAGCCTGGGGCTGGACCAGCCCTTATATACCCAGGGAGGGCAGGGGTGGAGCGCAGCCAGCTGATTACAGCTGATTATGGGGCTCCTTGGGGTGACCTCCAGGCCTGGACAGCTCAGGCATTTCCTACCCAGCTGCCCACCACCCCCAATCCCATGGCAACCTGCCACTTGGGTCAGGACTCATTGGGGACAACCACAGCAACGCCACCAAGGAAAGCAAACAGGTGAAGCTCATTATGTGTCAGTCTGTGTGCTAAAGGGCTTTCACATATTCACTTATTCAGCCTTCCAACAGTGCTTCGAGGCAGCATCCCTTTACAGGTGGAGAGACTGGGATGGAGGCTCAGAGGGATCTAGTCACTTACTTGCCCAAGGTGCCCAAGCTAGGACATGACAGTCAGGACCCAGAACTGGACAGGCGGGCTGCAGAGCGTCCTCTGGCGAGTCATATAGCACATGTCCAGTCCCCTGTAGGAGGAAGGTGCTCATAACAGTCATGGCTGTCGTTTACTGAGGACTTATTATGGGCTGGCCCTGCCCTGTGTGCTTTACTCAAATGGTCTCAATAGCTCCTCAAAACAGCCCTGTAAAGTTATCTTCGCTGAGTACCCCTGTTGTACAGATGAGGAAACTGAGGCCTAGACAGGGTAAGGACTTTGTGTGGCCAACTAGCAAGGACAGGATTCTAGCCCAGGTTTGACCCCAGAGCCTGGCACTTACACAATATCACCGAAGAGAAAAATGCAAACATCACAGGAATAGCACCACGTACAGTGGTACCTCAGTTTGTGAACATAATTCTTTACACAATTCTAGTCGCAAACCAAATTGGATAAGAACTGAGTCAAATTCAATGGTTAGGTTCAATGTTGACCTTATGGGAAAATTTTATTTCAGTTCTCGTCCAATTTGGTTTGCAACCAGAATCATGGAAAGAATTAAATTCATGAACCAAGGTACCTGTATTGTCGCGTTCTGTACATATGCGTCTTTGTATGACCTTGTGCCAAACCCCTGCAGTGGCAGCTCTATCAGTCCCATTGTGCAGAGGGGGAGGCTGAGGCTCAGAGAGGTTCAAAGAGGGTCCTAGGAGCACTCTGCACATCCAGTTATAGCCATCACAGCCCTCAACCATTCCCCTATGCCACCTCACCCAGCCCGGGTAGAGGGACCAAGGTGCGGAATGGGGAGAGGATGTGCCCAAGTCTGGCCCGGGCTCAGTGCCAGGTGCCAGGAAGTCTGGGACCCTGCTCCACATCCCCAGGCAGGGATTGCTGGTGCAGCAGTGAGGGGCTAGGCTGCAGGAAAAGTGGGGTCCTTGGCATAGTTATGCTCTGGGCTTGTGTGCGTGTCCTCAGGGGCAGGTATGAGTGCAGCTGATAAGATAATCGCCTTGGCAATGTCCTTCTCCTCAGGAGCAGGTCACCTGGGAAGGTCAGAGCCGGTGGGCAGCCCGAGCTCCTCCCTACACCCCACACACACATCTAGCCCCATACCAGCTGCTTGTCTCCAGCCTGCTACTGGAGACCCCCAGAGAGAATGCAGCAGGGGTTACAGTCACACTGACTGCATTGCGTACAGCCACCCCTTCACAGGCTCAGCTTCGTGTCTGTGAGCCACGTGTGAAACAGGCATCACTCCTCTCAAGGCATCCCTTCCTGCTCCAGAATAAAATTCACACTCATTCCCGTGAGATCTGGCCCCACCACTCCCGCCTCAATGTTCATGCTGGTTTGATGGGCACGGGCACATTGTACAGACCAAGGTCATTCCTGCCTCAGGGCCTTGGCATTTGCAGCTCCATCTGCCTGGTACCAGCTTCCTGAGATATGTGCGAAGAGCTTTCTCACTGGGCCTCAGCATAAATGTCACCTCTCCCAAGAATCCTCCCTGTAATAATGCACCCAGGTTGCGTTCCATTCCCTTACCCTTCCGTCATTCACACCTTATGTTCCGACCTGGCATTGTATTTGATTTTTATTTGCATGGTGTCCATCTGGACCTGTGAGAAGGAAGACTGGGACTTGATTGTGTTTGTGGCTGTATACACAGTCCCAGAACAGTGCCCCTCCGATACACAGTACATAGTAAACATTGCTAAGTGTTAAGAAGTACTTAATTCCTTGATGGTTGGGAAAATCCACTACCAATCCCGGGGCCCTGGGCAGGCCAAGCGGTCTCAGTCTTTGGAAACTCTACAGGGACACCCACACCATCTCCAGCCCCTCCACCCTGGCCCACCAGCCCCTGCGCTCAACATGCCCAGGTTCCAGGGCAGCCATGAGGCTCAAGACTGCATAAATCAGGGACCACATGAGTGAAGTCACAGATGGCGAGACTAAGGGAACATCATTCTTGGCAGATGCTGAATGAGGTCTCTGCAGGCCTCTGCCAAAACAGAGCCGTCCCTCTCTCATCTCTGCCTCATTTGTATTCTCTTCTTTTTCACATCTTAGTTCTATGTTATTGTGAATTTTAACTTTTTATTTTAACTATTTCAAACCTACAAGTTACGGAAATAGTAAAGCAAATACCTGTCTACCCTTCACCCAAATTTAATGATTTGCTGTATTTGTGATAGAGAGACAAACAGATAGATGAAAATGTTAATATGTGTCTTGGCTGAACCATTTGAGAGTGAATCGGAAACAAGACGCTTTTTATCCATACTTAGGCATATGTCTTCTGTGAATAAGGACATTCTCTTAAATAATCACAGACTAATGACCAACTTTAGAAGTTAACATTAATAGTTTGGCTAATAGTTTGGCAAAGCTAGAGAATTTATTTGGATTTTCCCAGTGTTCCCATTAAAGTCCTTTCCCTAGTCCAGGATCCAAGCCTGGATCACACTTTGCATTTAGTCATCTTGTCTCCTTGATCTCCAATCTGTGGCAATTCTTTGCTCTTTCCTTGCTTTTGTGACTGTCATTTTAGGAGAGTGTTAAGTAGTTATTTTGTAGATTCTCCCTCGTTTTGAGTCTGCTGAGGATTCTTCATGATTAGATTCAGGTTGTTGGCTTTGGGCGGGAACACAAAAGCCCTGTGTACCCTTCATAGAGCATTGTGTCAGGATGTGCTTCACGCTTGAGTCTCTAAAGTCTAGAGCAGGACATATATTTTGAGATGTCCACCACCTGAGCCTGAGCCCCCAACCTCTCACGCCTCATCACTTAAGGCAACACCCAACCAGCCCCATGGTCTTGTCTATCTGACTGTGCAGTGCCTGGCTGTGTCAGTTGTTAAATATTTTTACCCACTTCCCTGATTATGAAGCCTTCAGATAGTACTTAAGCTCTGTGTCTTTAGGGTGGGCTATCTCACTTGTGCAAATTATTCTCTTACCATGTGTCCAAGCGACACTAACCCACATCTCAGGGAGGTAGACACAGAGACTTGTGCCCACAGGTGGGATCTGATAAAGTGGAATGAGTCCCAGTGTCTTTGGCATCGTGGACAGACTGTAATCTGGGTGGGTATGCAGCGCTCCTTCAGGCTGACAGCTTCTGGCAGGACGCAGGGACAAAGACTCCTCACCGGAATGTGGCAAGCATGATATAATCCAAGGACTACAGTGGTACAAGATTTCTCTTGAGCCTGGCACACGTGGACCATGGGAGGCATGTTTGAGCACAATAGTCAGAATTGAAAAAAAAATGTTTCCTGAGAAAGAAGAGTCAGGGGATGGACTATTAAACAGGTGGAGAAAACTAAGCGGGCTTTAAGTGGAATACGAATGAAGCCACTGGGAAGCAGGCCCACACCCACTCAGGGACTGGGCATCCTCCTGGGCATAATGGCTTCAGTCCCCTGGCTGACCCTCCTCCTTCCCATATGCCATTTTTCCCTTGCAGGCTCAAGGACTCTGCCTGCCCAGACCATCTGTGTTTCACGACCATTGCAGGCCGGTGGCACACGTGGCTTCCTCTGTCCCCATGGTCACTTCCTCCTCATCCTTTGTGGTGTAGATGTGCCCGCCTCCAGGAAGCCCTCATGGCCCACGCACCAGGCTGGGTCCGGTGCTTCCCTGGGCTTCCCGCGCCAGCCCTGATCACTTGAAGCCTGAATTTCTCCATCACAGCCCTGACTACTCGGGGCTGTCACAATCCAGTGATATTTCATCTCCCCTTCCGACTCCCTGAGGACAGGATCCAGGATGTCACAGTTGCTGCTGTGTGTCCTGTACACGCAGCCCAGGCTGGCCCGACGCAGTGTTTGCTGAGTGAAGGACCTCGCTGTGACCGTGACTTTGGGCTTGTATTTTCGTCTCCCTGATAAGATAGTGGACTCTGCAGTGCCCTTCACCTCCTGGGCAGGTCACTCCCTCCCTTGCCTCCAGATCCTGGGAAAGTGGATTCGGGGACTGGGCGGCAAGGACCTTGCTTCTCCCCGCTCTTCAGGGGAGGCAGCGGGTCAAAGCAGGGAACAAAGTTTTCCAAGCCAATTTTGTTCTGGGATCTGGAGGTCATTACAGAAGCAGCTATCTTTCTCTTCTCCTCTGCTCCCATCTTGGCCCAGCTGCCATCCTCTCCTGCCTATGAGACGGTTAGGGACCACCATGGTGGGACAGAAGGCTCGAACAACAAAATAAACCCCCCTGGGCCGGTAAACTATCACCCTTCGTAGTGTGGCATGTGTCAACAGACCCATCGTTAGAACTGACAACACAACAGAAGCAGAATGTTTGCAAAACATGTGAAATTGTTACCAAGGGAAACCCAAATAAGCCCTCTAGCTTCACTTGCTCTTAGTCTAGTTAAATATCGCTGATTTTAGAGGTCACACAGCTGAGCGGTACACTATTCCTTTCCCACTGGCTTTGCTGTAGGTAGTACCCCTGACGTGTGGGTTATGGAGACGGCACCTGGGTTACTTCCCAGGGACCCAAAGGCTGCTTTTGCTAAGAACACTGACCCTTCACTCAGGCCTGCAGGTGTCTGACGGGTGACTGAAGTGGGTTGAAAGCTGACACCTCTGTCTTCATATTGTGTCTCTCCTCTTTGCTGTCTTCAGCTTGGGTCAGATTCCACTCAGCTCAGCAAGGAGACGTGTTGATCATTTAAAACTGTTTAATCAAAGACTGACACAGGCTCAGCTTGGCTGCTTGGCCGTGGGAGCTGGCCTGTGGTTTTTATTCCTCTCTCCTCTCTTTTCTACCCCCACCTTTGTGTGCTTTCAGCAGCCACAACAACCCAAGCACCTAAGGTCCTTTAGCCTGATCCTATGGCCCAGCCCTATGAGACCGGGCTGTTTTGTAGAAGATGATGGCAGTAAAAAAAATTCTGTTGCCCAGTATCACCTAGATATCCCAGCAGCCTCTTCCCTGGTTTCCTGCCCATCTGCACAGTCCATTCCCCAAACTCAGTGGTAGGGAAACTGAGCCTCTGAGTCAGACTAAGGCCCTCCATGTCAGAAGTCTGCCCTGGCTGTACCCATCTCCTGCTGGCACCCAAGTCCTCACCAGCACCCAAGGCCCTAGTGATCTGGCCTGTTGTCTCCCTGAGCCCCACTTCCGCCACTGGCGCTTTGTTTCCTCATTCGGACTTCGGAAGCAGCAGACAGGCTTGCGCCTCATCAATTGTCCCTCAGTAGGAAGGGCTCTTACTTCTTTGCAAAACTTAGTTCCTTTAGACTTCCCCACATCCAAAACACTTTGTTGTCTTTAAAAAATACGAATTTATAAAACAGGTGTGGTGGTACATGCCTATAATCCCAGCACTTGGGAGATTGAGGCAGGAGAATTGAAAGTTAAGTTGCCCAGGTTCAATTTGAGAAACTGTCTCAATTTGGAAAAGGGTTGGGGATGTAGCTCAGTGCATAGGCCCTGGGTTCAATCCCCAGTACAAAAAAGCACCATGATGCTCTGCTCTGTTACAGGCCCAGGAACAACAAAGCCAATCAGCCACAGAATGAAACCTCTAAAATTATGAGCTACAATAAACCTTTTCTGCTTTAAGGTGATTGCTTGCGAATGTTTCATCACAGCCATGGAAGGCGAACGTGGAAGACGAAGTGTGCCTTCATGTAGTCTGCTCTGGGAGACCACTGGCTTGGGAACAGAGCCATAGCTAAGAACTACATCCTGCCAGCTCCTGCCCATAAATTCCAGGGTGGATCAGACACAGAGGTAAGGCACTGGTAAGACACTGGGAACGACCAGTCTTGGTGGAGAAAGCCGTTGATTTCCTGGGGCCCTCAGGAAACATTCTGCCAACAGAGAAATACATATGACCAAATAGAGTTTGTTCTAGAAATTAGGTGATTCAGTCAGAAAAATCTAGAAATATAATTCAATAAATACCAGAAAATATGAGACAAAGTTACATTTGTAAATCTTGTGATTGTCTATCTAGAAAATCAAAACAACTCTGCTAAAAATTATTAGAATTCATTAGCAAATTTGTGAAGGTACTCGGACATCAAATAAATGCATTAAATGAATAACTGACTTTCATACTTGAAATTTTATGCTATGCTAATTAAAAATGAAAGTAAAAAATTTCTTTTGACCCAGAAATAAATATGAAATACTTAGAAATATATTAACTGTAAATGATATGTTCTCTAAAACAAATTATACAACTTATTGAATAAGCTGAGAAAATGCAAAGACCAACATATCTCTCGAAAAATATATAAAAATTTAATAGCATCAAAATGTCAAAAAGAGATACATAAATATTTACCAAAATTCTAATGATGATCCTAATGGAAGGCTTTCTTTGAAATAGAAGAGGAAATTCTTAAATTCATAAAGAAAAAATGTGAAGAATGACCAAAAATATTTTTAAAATGAAGGATAGCAAGAGGAGGCTTTGCTTCCAACATGTTTTAAGTTTCATTATAAAACTAGTACAATCAAATCTGAATACTGTTGGTACAAGAATACTCATTATAATATGCTATTTACACGAGAGATACTTTAGATTCAAAGGTAAAAGCAAGTTGTAAAGGAAAAAAGACAAACCATGTAAACAGAAAGCATAAAAGCTGGAGTATCTATATTAATATCAGAGAAACTGGATTTTAAGACAAAATTAGGAGTTACTGGAGATAATCAGGAATATTTTATAACACCAAAAGGCTGATTTGTCAGGAAGATATAGCACTTATAAACACATATATACCTAACAACAGAGGCCTAAAATACAGGAAGCATAGACAGATAGAATGGAAAGAATAGACAATTCAGCAATAATAGTTGGACACTTCGATGCTCCACTCTCAACAGTGGACAGAACTAGACAGAAAATCTACAATTAGAGCTACCTGACACCTACAGAACGCTTCCCTCAGAGCAGTAGAATACATACTGTTTGCAGCCCACATGGAATATCCTCCAAGATAGATCAGACAGTAGACCATAAAACCAGTACCAATAAATTGTATAAGATTTAAATCATACAACAGGGCTGGGGATTTAGCTCAGTGGTTAGAGTGCTCGCCTTGCAAGCACAAGGCCCTGAGTTCGATCCCCAGTACCAATAAATAAATAAATAAATAAATCATACAACATAAACTCTCCAAGCCCAGTGGAATGAAATTAGAAACAACAGAAGAAAATTTGGAGAATTTACAAGTTTATGGGAGTTGAGCAGCATATTTCTAAATTGCCAATAGATTAAAAACAAATCATAAGGAAAAATTTTAAAATTTTTTTGAGGTAAATGAAAATGAAATCACATCATACTAAAATGTGTGAAATACAGCCAAAGCAGTGGTCAGAGCAAAATTTATAACTGTAAACACTATGTCAGAAAATATAGCAACCTCAGATCAACAACCTAGCCTTCCACTTTGGTATTACTGAAAAGAAGAGCAATCTAAACCCACAGCAAGGGCAGGGAATTAATAAAGATTAGAGGGAAATAAGTGAAACAGAAAAATAATGAAAACAAAAATGTGTCATTTGAAAAGATCTGGCATATTGATAAACCTGTAGTTAGCGTTAACAAGAAAAAAAATGAGAGATGACACAAAATATCAAAATCAAGTGTAGGGGTGAGGGACGTAGCTCAGGGGCAGAGCGCTTGTGGTGCACGCGGGAGGTACTGAGTTCCGTCTCCATTTCCACAAGGGAAGGAAAAGAATAAAAGAGGGTATCACTACTGACTTGATAAAAATTAAATGATTAAAAGGGAGTATTATGAGCAACATATGACACTTTTGATAAAATGTAAGAATTCTTAGACATAAATTATCAAAATGAAAATAATAAATAAATAAATAACCAAAACTGACATAAGGAGAAGATCTGAAGATACATATAACAAACAAAATAGTCCCATAGAGAAAAGCCCAGGCCAGGACAAGTTTGCTGATGAATTTCACCAAGCATTAAAGAAATGATATCCATCCTTCATAAACTCTTCCAAAACATAAAGGAGGAACTATTTCCCAATTTGTTACATGAGGGCAGTATTATGCTGACCCCGAAACCAGACAATTGGATCTCATGAAACACAAATGTGTAGTAAATTAGTAAACCAAATTCCGCAGTATATGAAAAGAACTATATACCTTAACTAAGTGAGACTTACCACAGAAAAGCAAGACTGGTTCAACACTGAAAATCAATAAATGTAAAATATCATATTAAAAGAATAAATTTTAAAACTACATGATTGTCTCAATAGAAGCAAGAACAAATTGATAGAACCCAACACCCATTCATGATAAAAAAAAAATTTTATTCAGCAAACAAGGAATAGGAGAGAATTTCCTCAAGCAAATAAAAGGAATTTACCAAAACAAAACCAAACCAAACCACACAAAAAATCCCATAGCTAACATAGCTCATTGTGAATGCTGGGTGCTTTCCTGCTCAGATAGAAAACAAATTCCTATTTGTTGATGTGGTTTACTCTCACTGCTTTTATTCATCATCATACTAGACTACAATGTACTAGGGTCCTACCCAAGATAATTAGTCAAAAAAAAAAAAAAAGGAAAGAAGGAACAAAGTCATCCAGACTGGGAAAGAAGAAAAACTAAACTGTCTTGATTCATAGTTGATTCAAAAATTCTAAACAATCCACAAATAAATACTAATGCTAATAAACAAGTCCAGTAATGTTGCAGAATACAAGATCAATATGAAAAAATCAAATCTATTTCTATATACTAGTAATGACTAGTTCAAAAATGAAACTAAGAAAACAATTCCATTCACGTAGGATAAAAAATGATAAATTTAACAAAAGAAGAAATAAATTGAACAAAAGAAGTAAAAACTTGTACAGTGAAAATTACAAATCATTCCTAAAAAAATTTAAAGATGATCTAAATAAGTGGAGTGATATCCCATGTTCACAGATTGGAAAAATCAATATTATTAAGATGGAAATACTCCTCAAATTGATCTAAATATTCAATGCAATCTCTATCAAAATCTCAACTGATTTATTTTTTGTAGAAATTGACAAGCTGGTTCTAAGAGGCATAGAAATGTGAAGTGTTCAGAATAGCAAATCTTGAAAAAGTAAAACGAAATTGGAAGACTTACAATTCCCCACTTCAAAACTCACTTCTGATTACAAAGCTACAGAAATCAAGATAGTGCGGTATGGGCATAAGGATGGTCATACCTCAATGCAGTAGAATTGAAAGTCCAGAAATGACTCTTATTTTTACGATCAACTGATTTTTGATAAATATTTGACAAATATTTGACAAAGGTGACAAGAAAATTCAGAAGAGAAAGAAGTTCCTTTCCAACAATTAGGACTGGAAAAATTAGATTTCTACAGGCAAAAAAAATTAACTTGGACCCTCCCATCATGCACAAAACTTAACTCAAAATGGATCATACACACACACACACGCACACACTATACATACATACGTGTGTGTGTGTGTGTGTGTGTGTATGAGGAGAGAGAAGAAAGTTAAAACTAAAAGAAAACAAAGGAGCATATCTCCATGAGGCATGTGTCTCTGGGGCAGTGGATGGAGGAAGTGGAGAACATGACAAGCAGTCCCAGGGTGACATTCATTATGGCCATAGCCAAAGCCACACTGCAGTTCCTTTCCATCTTTACTTGGTCTCCAAAACAATTGGCGTCTGTGTCCGCAGGAATGAGGGAGGCAAGTGAGAGTCAATGTCCTCAGAATGGGGGTGCAGATGGAGGAGCTGAGCCGGGGCAGAGAGGGGTCCTTGGTTGGGGTAGAGCCGAAGGGAATCCAGAGGGAGCTCCTTCAGGGAGAAACCTGAACCAGGGTACATGGACGGCCTGGGCAGGACCCAAGGAGAAGGAGGAGCGAGGAGAGAGGGGCACCTTTAGGAAAAAGGGACAACGGGCACGGTGAAATAAAAATGGTGACACACAACTGTAACCCCAGCACTCTGAGAGGCTGAGGCAGTAAGGTCACAAGTTTGAGCATAGCCTGGGGAACTCAGAGGTGCTCTGTCTCAAAATAAAAAGAATTACAAAGGGCTCCGGTGTAGTTCAGTGTGAGGGCCCTGGAGTCAATCCCAGTAACACACACACACACACACACACACACACACACACATGCGCACGCAAATGGGGTTCCAGGGAAGAAGCAGAGTGGATCCCAGGGAGAAAAAGGAACCAGTGGGGAGGTAACCCTCAGAGAGACTGAAGGGTGATGGAGGGAAGGGGTGGGGCAGAGTCCATCCCCAGGGGGGAGTCTGGCTGCCTAGGAAGAAAAGGGAGGAGGAGGAAAGAAATGGATGAGAGGACAGAAGGAGATCCCCGGATGGAGGAGAAGGTAGGGGCATCCATCCCGGGGAGAGGAAGTGGGTGTGGAGACACCAGGTAGTGCCCTTCTTGCCCTGTCAGAGACAACAAGGGCCAGGTTCCTGTTGAGTAGCAGTAGAGCAGACATGATGAACAGAGGCCGGAAGTCCTCTGCAGGAGGTCCACGGGGAGCTGCAGAAGCCACATCTGCTGCCCGCAGAGGGCCACAGAGCCTGGAGAGCTGCAGGCTTGCACCTGTGGCAGGGCAGGCAGAGGCCAGAAACAGGCGACCTCAGAGGCCTCAGGAATGGGGATGGACTAACCTGATCCCGCCAGTCAGGAAGAGACCGGGACGCGGACCCTGGCCCGCCCACAGGGGTCACGCCGCCCTTGTGATGGTGACCCACAGTATCCGTGAGCCCTTGCTGTCCCATCACCTTCCGGTACCATTAACTCCCTCCTTAATCTCCAGTAATGCCCCCATCTTCCTGTGGGCCCCTTGCTGCTGCCAGTAATCTCTACTTCTTACCACATACCCCTTTCCATCTCCCATCATCCTCTCTGCATCCCCCTGGAATCCCCGTCCCATAGCTGTCAGTACCTCACTCCCTCCCTGCCCCTCAGATCTCCTCCCTATCCCATAATCTCCTCCCCATCTCTCTGTAACATTCTCTTTGCGCTCCTTATCTTCCAGTTCCCACAAACCCCTTCCTCTCCTGGTAACCTCCTCTCCATCCCCATAGAACCATCCAGACTGTCCACTAATCCTACCTCGGTCTCCCCACAACCCCATTGCAATCTCCACATTAACTGTTCCTTCATGCCCCGCCACTTTCTCCCAGTCTCCATAACCCACCCCTTGTCTGGTAGTCTCTCTCCCATTCCCCAGTCTCACTTCCCATTCCCCATAATATCCTTCCTGAGCTCCATAACTCTTTCTCACACATTCCTTTCCAATCCACCCAGCTTGCCTTTCTTGTCAGCTGTAAGCCTCTTATTTGTGTCCTCACAAACCTCATTTTGTCCTGCTAGAATCCTTTTTTAACTCCCCCCTTTAGATGACCCTACAGTCTCTGGTTAGCCAACCAACTCATTTAAGATTCCAAAACATCCCTCTAGGTTGCTGGGGGAGTGATGTCACCCCTCTCTAATCTTCTCTGCTTTTGATTGTACTTTCCCGTCTCATTGCCTCCTTTTATGCAGGGAGAGGAGTTCCAAGCATTTTGTTTCAATCCGGACTTCTGATTTTTCCAGTGAATATAGAAAGTAGTTCTTGGGCATTCTAACATCTTCTGACCACTTGTCTACCATGTGTGGGGCACTAAATTCAATCCCCAATACCACAAAAAATAAACATACGCTGCTATTTTAAAAGCAATCTCTAAAAATGAAAATAAACAAGTGAGTCTAAATGGGTATCTCATTGTTAGCATAACCATACAGAAAGGGATTATTCCAAGTGACATTAAACATTGTAATTAACTATAGATTCCTAGGGGGTATTCTATAAGGACAAAAAGAACAGCAAAAGAGTTTTTAATGTTTCAGAAACTGTAATTTCAATTTTGGTGCTAGTATTGGTGGTATTATTCTGAGATTGATTAAATAAATTGGATAAAATAAACAATTGGACGATATTCTATCATTCCTGGTGTCCTTGTGAGCTTGGATTTTTGGCTTGAGAAGAGAAGTGTAAACCAGGCATAACGGCATATACTTGTAATCTCAATTCTCAGGGAGGCTGAGACAGGATCAAAAGTTGGAGTCCAGCAAGGGCAATTTAATGATTAAGCAATACTACGTCTTAAAATAAAAAATTTAAAATTAAAAATGGCCAGAGATATAGCTCAGTGAGAAGCCCCCACATTTTAGCTACTAGGAGAGGAGGGTGAAGGAAAAAGAAGAAAACGAAGGAGAAGAGAAGAAGAGAAAGGAGAAGGTTTAAAAAATTAGGTAAAAACTCCGTAGTTTTGATTTGGAATTGGAAATATTGGGATGGACTCCTGTTGTAGTTCACCTTTAAAAAAATATTTTCTAGTTCTAACTACTGAAAAAACTTACAACTAAAGACCCACTCCGGCTCTCAGATTTTGACTTTGGCATTCTTACAGACAACAGAGGAAAACTCAAAGCCCAGGAACTACCAAAGATGGGACTCAGAGAAACTGTCCCTACTTTTTAGCAGGCACCACCAAGAGCTACAACATCAGCATAAAGGTCAAGTATATGGAAATCAGCCTGGCTTCCTCCATTATCTGATGGATAGGTTTCACCCATCAACTTCAAATGTCACACTTGGAAAGAGGTCTCAGACTAATGGAACTTTTGTTTGTCAGGCAGAAACAAACAGAGATTAATTGTGGAGGAAGATAGCACCATTCTAGACCTCAGATTATTCTTTAAAATATTTTTCAAATGCAATACTTATATTAGTTTTCCATCACGATAACAAAATACCTAAAATAATCAACTTACACAAAGAAATTATTATTTTGACCCACAGTGTCAGCGGTTCCAGTCCGTGGTTGTCTGGCCCAGTTGCTTTGGGCCTGTGGCGAGATGCCACATCACAGCAGGAGCGCACGGTGAAGCAAAACTGTACACTCATAGCCAGAAAGCAAAAGGGAGAATAAAGAAAGGGCCACGGTTGAACAGGACAAATGCAATTTAATCTAAACGGTTTTTGTTGTGGTGCTTTTGGTGGTACTGGGAATTGAACCAGGGCTTCACACTGAGCTATATCCCCAGCCACTCCCCTTTTAAAATTTTTTGTTTTGAGACAGAATCTCATTAAGTTGTCCAAACTGAGCTTGAACTTTTAGTCCTCCTGCCTTAGGCCTCAGAGATGTACCACTAACACCCAGCTTTAAACTTTTTAGGGAAACTTCAGAAAACCAAAAACAGAGAAATACTAAAAAGGAATTTTCTTCAGTAGAGTAAAAGATTGATGGCTGGCTTCTAAACAGCAGGAAACTGAACACAAGGAAATGAGACTAAGAAACAGAGTCCAGATAAGTTACCATCCCAAGGCCATCTCTGGCAAGGGACTCACTAATCAAGAGAACCCACACACTCCCATTCCAAAGTACACCGTTACAGCTTGTATCTAGATGTCTCCCCAAAGCCTCATGCACTCATAGGTGGGGCTTTTGGGAGCTGGCTGGATCTAAAGTGTGTGATGCTGGAATCAAGGGTGTGTGGTACTAAATTAGCCCCCTGATTGGCTTAGCATAGTTCTGGGTATGAGTGGCACCACCCAAGAAGCTTGTAGCCTGAATGAGATAAAAGGAAAAGGGAGGCTTGCTTGGCTGCTGCTTCTTCTGCTGCCTCCTGCCTGCTCTTCCATGAACTGTTTCTCCTCTGTAATGCTCCTCTGCCAGGCCACTTGCCTTGGAGCCAGCTGACTATGGACTGAAACCTCTACAAACTGTGAACTGAAATAACTTTTCTACTTTAACAGTGTGAATGTCAGTTATTTTGTCTCAGCAATGAAAAAGTAACTAAGACATCCCCCTTATCTGAGGAAGACACTGGAAACCAATATGCATTCTACATCCTGCCCAATGTTGAGTTCTGTCCTTTTCTATCTCAGGGCCCTACATTTTGTTTATTGTGGTTGTTCTGAAGTATTCACCAGGTTCCTTGAAACAGTCTGAACCAATTCATTTTATGAAGAAGTTCCTGGCTCCTGGATTATGCACGTTGCTATTGTTCTTGTTACTGTTTCTAGGTCTTTGATTGTGTGTACTTAAACACAAAGTTGTGTCTTTGACAAACCATGGTGGAGTCTACATCTGTGGACTTTACTATGTCCCCTCCCACCCACTTACAACTCCTTACAGATTGGTTCTTCATGTCCTCCACTCCCATAAAACTATCAGCCAGGGGAACTGCCAGCGAAACCCCAGTAGTACCGTGTTAGCATCCTTAATGGTTCTCTCCTAAATCATTATTATGGTTTTAGAAAACTACAGTAAGTCGTGTCTGTTTTGTGGTACTGGGGATTGAACCCAGGTTATTCACACTGAGCTCCATCTCCAGGCTTTTTGTACTTTTTCTTTTGAAACAGGGTTTCATTAAGCTGCTAAATTCCCCAGGCTGGGCTCATACTTGCAATTTTCCTGTCTCAGCCTCTCAGAGTGCTAGGATTATGGGTAATTTCCTAATGGTGCAAATTCCCATGAGTTATTAGTTATTAATTCCTAATTCTGTAGGTCAGAATGGCTACTTATCTGCTCAAGAGCTCATGAGGCTAAAATTAAGGCGTCAGCTAGCCTGGGTTCCCATTTGCAGCACAGAGTCCGCTTCCAAATGAATGTGTTTATGGCACAATTTACATCCTTGAGGCTGCCGGCATTCTTGCCATACGGCCTCCTACACCTTTAGCCCAGAAGACTCCAATCCACTCACACCTTCAACCTCTTTTGCCATCAAGACCAAGTCCTTTTTAAGAACTCACTTGATTAGGCCCACAAAGAATAGTCTCCCTCAAGTCAACTGACTGGGGATCTTAACTACATCTGAAAAATTCCTTCCCAACAACACACAGATGAGCTCTTGATTGAGTAATGGAAGAAGGTAGATTTATTCCGGGGAACAGGAATTTTGGCAACCATCTCAGAATTCTGCCCGCTACTATGGCGATTTCCTTTTCCATTTATTAGTCAGTGTCCTACTTTAATAAAGCCCTTATCTTTTTTTTAATCTTCTTTTTCTATTCTTTCCTCTCAGAATGGGCTACAGAACGTTTTTTAAATTCAATATTATTCATTGCTGACCTTCTTTTTCTCTCCTTCTCTCAGTAAGTCTAGATTTCCTACTGGGCTTGTTTATTTGATCCCTTCCACAGCTCTTTGGGAGACCTTCCTGGCACTGCCGGCTTCCTTTGTCCAAAGATAAGGGTACGGGAAGGAAGAAAAGTCAAGACCCAAACCTGGAGCTTCCCACCAATCCCTATCAGGGTGGGCAGGTCAGTGGCCTGACAGGGGGTGGGGCCCGATCGAGGGGTAGAGCAGGAACACGCCCCCTGATGAGAGCAGCCAATCAGGACTTGAGGTGATGGTTTCTCCATTGTGAAGAACTGGCCTCTGACGATCTGGGTCTAGGAATTCTGGGTAGAGCAAGGGGAGGAGCAGTGGCCTGGGTCTCTGTTTTCAAAACACTCGGACCTGTCTTTATCTGAGTGGAAAGATCATGGGCCCAAAACCGGAAGCCCAACCCGATGCTCCACCTGCCCCAGATGCTCCACCTGCCCCGGGTGCTCCACCTGCCCCGGGTGCTCCACCTGCCCCAGATGTTCCAGCTGCCCCTGATGCTCCACCTGCCCCTGGTGCTCCACCTGCCCCTGGTGCTCCACCTGCCCCAGGGGAGGAACTTAAACAGACACCTGAAGAACTGGCCTTTTATGCTCCGAATCATCAGTATTTGACCATCTGTGCTATAATTCTTTTCTTTCCCTTGGGACTCGCAGGTCTCTACTTCAGCCGCAAGGTAAAACAATGCCCAAGCCATGGCCCATCCTGTCCTTTTCTTCCCCTCTTCATCTACTTCTGTCTTGGGACCTGGGTAAGGGTTTGCCCTCAAAGGCAGAGGGCCCCAATTATTCTCCCAAGGGATTCTGGACCAGAAACCCATACTTATGCTCCCACTTCTACAGACCACAGAGGCCAACCAGCAAAGCCACTGGGAAGAAGCTTATACCAACTCAGGCCGAACTGGTTGGCTGGATGTGTTTGCCATACTCATTGGTTTAGGCCTTATTTATGCATGGGCCCTGTACCAGTGAAGGCCAGGCATAGCATGCCAGGGTGTATGCCCGAACAGACCCACCCACCAAGAACCTGACCAGCCACCATGCAAGAAACCCAACGGATGATTTATCCCCAGCCAAGAAACCCACCAACCAAGGAACACACATGCAAGCGACCCAGCAACCAAGGAGCTACTAGGCCTGTACCACTTCAGTCTACTTGACCTCCAGAGGTATCTTCATCCACCTTGGGCTCCACGCTTCAGCACCCTACATCCTCTTAGTTCCCTGACACTGGGCTGCTCTCTCAGGAAAAAAAAAATATTTAAACAAATAAAACTGAAAAGAATGTTCTGGCTTCGTGTGTGCGTGCGTGTGTGTGTGTGTGTGTGTGTGTGTGTGTGTGCGCGCGCGCGCTGTGTTTTGCTGGGGCTGTATGTCTCCTAGACTGTGTGAAAATCAGAATGTCCTAATGGTGAAGCCCAGAGATACGGAAATGAGATAAATGTGGGTTTACATCCCTGTGACTCTTAAAAACTGAATATCCTCGGGCTGGGCATGGTAGTGCATGCCTGTAATTCCAGCACTCAGGAGGCTGATGCAGGAGGATTGCTGTGAATTTAAGGCCAGCCTGAGCTACACAGTGAGTTCAAGACCAGCCTAGGTTACACTTTGAGACTCTGTCAAAAAAAATAATTTTTTTTAAATTGAATATCGTCGAACAAGAACTTTTCTTGCAACTGGTTCTTTTGTCTATAAAGCAGGCATGACAATTTCCAAGGTGAAAGGATATTTAGAAAATTGAATTAACATTTATTCTTAAGGTGTTTCCCATTTAAGCTAGGATGCTGGGCTTCTAGTATTTCAGAGCAAGAACAAGAATAAGAAAATAAAACAGGAACCTCTTCTGGCTTTTTTTTTTTTTGTACTGGGGATTATACCCAGGGCCTTCACACTGAGCTATATCTCCAGACTTCTTTATTTTTTATTTGGATGCAGACTTTCACTAAGTCACTAAGTTGCCTAGGCCTCCCTCAAACTTGCCATCTTCCTGCCTCAAAATCCCAGAGTTATGGGATTACGGGTCTGCACCAGCACACCCTGCTCTCAGCCATCTTTTGAGATCCAAAAAGACAACTTCTAGGGGAAGAACAGAAAGACCTCCAGGAACAAAAATGGATCTTGCAGAAAAGCTGATGGAGAGGACCTCTCTCCCAATCTGGAAAAGTAACAGATCCCCCATTCACGGAAGAAGGGAAGTAGAGAGAGATTAGATGTCAGTATATCCATAAAAAGGTCACTGTTGCCTGCATCTCAGGAAGAGTAATGTCAAAGACTCCAGATGTTACTTGTATTTCTTCTTTGCAGAAAAGTCCTAGAGAGGCTACAAGATCTCAAAGAAGAGAAGACCTGCATGGTATGGAGGTCTAGGAAGAAAAGGCCTCAGACAGCTAAGTTAGATATCCCATGTCCCAGGTTGGTGAGGAGGAAGTGAGGCCCACAGGAGTTCCAAGTGCCAAAGCAAGATATGACCATCGGAGAGGAACCAGGATAATGTAGGAGCTATCCACAATAAATAAAATCATGATCTGTATGAAACGTGGACAACAGGTGCCCAGGGCCTACTTCTGCTACCCTGGCTTAATGGAGAAACCCAAATTCAGACTCACAACCCTAGATTCAGCAGAACAAAGTTTTTGTTTTACCGAGGAAAATGAGGATTATTGGTAGAAACTGAGTTGTGGAAGAGACTATCAACCCTTCCCCAACACCATGGCCTTCTCTTCCTGGAAGCACTACTCAGATACACTTCATGGTTTCCCTGTCTGGCCACAAAGCTGATTTTGGTCCTATGGAATGTGAACAGATTTGATGAGTGCCAAAAACAAGCTTGGCCTTTAAACACCTCCAGTGGGCACTGTTCCATACTCTTTATTCCCTGGCCATCTTGAATAATTTTGGAGGCCATATGTTGTAGGGATGGCAGAGCCCCCATCCATTTGGGTTTCTGAATCATTCTAGGAATAGTCTCTCTTTCTCCATCTGCCTTGAGCAGTTGAATGGAAAATAAACTATAAAGCCAGGACATGTTTGGTCTGTTTCCATAGCTCCATTCACACTAATCAAAGCAGACGCAAAAAAGTTACCTCTTCCGTACATCTGGGTTTATAGCTTGAAATTTATACCCAACAGAGACACTCATCTGCTTGGGAGGCTTATAGGAAATAATAAAAGAAGAAAGCAACAAAGATCCTAGTCCACCTTAACGGTAGCTCTTACAGTACTGCAGGTCTCTTCTGTAGTCCTGGGTGTCTGCATCAATTACATGTGCTTGTCAGCAGCACTCTGTGTTATGGGTGTGTCAGAAGAAGGGACTGTTGAGTTGGTAAGTGCGGTGAACCTTTCAGAGTTTTCAATGATACAAACAGCCCTCTGCAGCACACGTGTTGTCGGGCCACCACCAATGGTCTAGAGAGTCGACCATTCCTGTCCCTCCTCATTGTACTACAAGACTTGGCAAGCCAGCCTTCTTCCTTCTCAGCTTCAGCTCCTGGACTCCCCCCAGTCTGTATTCCACTCCCAAGCATTTGTCTGGTATTTACTGTCATGTAAATCTAAAACAAAACAAAAAATTGTGGTTCTTATCCCTTGAGACATTATCAATTGGATTATTATAATGAAAAGTGTAGATTTAGCAGTTTTACCCTCCCGTCTCGCTCCCTACTACTTTCCGAAGAATGAGATCATGATTTTTTTTTTCAGTCTCAATTAGTAGGATATACACTTACTCATGCCTGTCTAAGTATGTTTCATGACGGAGGCCAATAGTTTATAATAATTACATCCTCTGGCTGAGGATTTAGCTCAGTGGTTAGAGTGCTTGTCTTGCAAGCATAAGGCCCTGAGTTAGATCCCCAGCACCAAAAAAAGAAAAAAAAAAATTACATCCTCTGTCCGCACTAATTTTTGAGTCCAAAGCAATCCATCATCCTGCACTCTTTCAGATTTCTTTTTTTTTAATCTTTTCTCTGCTTTCTCTCCTCCTCCTCCTCCTCCTCCTTCTTCTTACCCTTCTGTTTGTTTTCTCTATTATCCACGTGTCCCTATAGCCACTGTTCCCAAGCTCTCCAGAACTGCACAAATGCTCTCGACAGAATTTTCCACATGGTCATCTTCCTCTTGGATCCTAATATCTGATTCGTTAGTTGTGATTTTGACTTGTACAACTTTCACATCAGAGGACTCATAAAGATTCTTGGAATACAAGCGTATGGAAGAGAAGCTCACTTTGTAGCCTGCGTCGGGTATATTTTCCCCTCTCAAAGACACTTGCT